>JAAAKO020039585.1:0-12305 GCA_010015015.2 Bolitophila cinerea
ATACGATGTATTCCAACTTAAAACATATGAAATGTTACGGTTTACCTTTTTGAATAAATTATTATTATTATTATTATATTTATTCGGTGATAACAAAACCCCCTTTTGAGATGCGAGAAGGAGAAAAAGTCTCCAGGCACCAAATCCTAAACTCTGCACTTTCGTCGGTATGGTTTAAGTTGTTTTATTTACAATTAATTTAAGATTCATTAAATTAAAAAAAACACTGTGAAATTTAATAATTTAAACTAATATTTCTTTTGCAATAATTTCAAACAAAAAAAATCATCAACATCGTTTAGTTAACTGTTAGCATTAAACGCACTCATTGTGCAGCGCTTTTGTAGCACATATATTGCGTCATGATGAACTCAGCGAGTCAGCGCGCCCCTGTCACAAATGCAGTGAACACAAATTCCAAATCCGCGAATTCAACCGCCAGTTCATAATTTTGCGAAATTCATTTTCATTTCAGTCAGTTGAAATTGTTCAAAGGTGCGATACCAAAACGTTTTGTGTGTCAGACTCTGTTTGTGCGTGCATTGAGACTGTGTTTTTGGATATAATTCCATTAAACAGCACCGGCATTCTCGCAGAATAAACCTACAAGAACCAAGAGATTTGTATATTTATATATTCGCTCAAAAAAAAGCGTAAGTACAGCCCAAAATGTTGGTGAAACTTATTGGACGCCAAAACATTGCGCGATGTCCGGCGTCGCAGTTTCATGTACAATTCGGAGAACAGACACGGTTGACGCGCGTATAATATTTTTCATTTCAAATTTTACCCTAAAATTACGGTGAATATTAAAGAGTTTACTATATTTTATTCGTTGCAAATTAATTTGCCTGATTTCAATGCATTTCGCAGAAAAAATCTGTATTGAATACACAAACAAATGGGGTTGCATACATCAAATCAGTTTGCCGCTAATCGCAGAATTCAACATTGGGCAGCCATTTTAATTGCTGTTGAAACATTTTTGCGCGGCATTTTGTATTTTTTTCCACATATTTTTCAGTTGAATTTTTACAATTATTACTTTAAAATATTTTACAATCAAGAAACGTTTAAAATTCTCTATTTTTTTTTACAGATAAACACATTCAATAAGATGCCACCGAAGAAAGCTACCGCTTCACGCACAAAAGTACCAGAGGATGCTGTGTTGGCCTCAACCAACGCAAAAGAGGACGCTGTTGTCGAGGTAGCCAAGCCCGCAGAAGAACCGACCAGTGGGCGCCCAAAGCGTACCAACCGTCAAGCCGTCACTAACTACACAGAAGCTCCAGCAGCCATTAAGCCAAGGGCAGCAAAGAAACCTGCTACCAAAAGTATGAATGTGCAATATAAAACTAATATAACAAACATTTATAACGTTTTATCTTGATTTTTCAGAAAAAAATCCGGAAGAGGATGAAGAAGCACCACCTGCCAAAAAAGCTAACAAAAGTAAGAAAATTCACGAGATTTATCGATTTCTTTGAACTAATCAATATTTTTTCTTGTTAACAGAAAAGGCAGTTGAAGAAACCATTGATGAGCCAGCTCCAACGATTGATGATGAGCCCGAGGTAGTCGCTGCTCCAAAGAGCACCGCTGGTAGGAAAAAAGCGGCTGCTGCCACAAATGGTGATTCTGCTACTCCAGTTGAGCCAACTGTCACCGCAACTAAGCGTGGAGCAAAACCAGCAAAGGCCAATGCAAAGAAAGTGGTTGAAGAAGCAACAGAACCTCAAGCAGAATCCGACGAAACTAAACCAAAGAAAGGTCGTGCTGGCAAAGCACCGGGTAAATTTAATGTTTTTTTTTTTTGGTTTGCTTCTATAAATCTAAAAATATATTTTTGTTGTAGCAAAAAAAATCGAAGAACTAAAGAAAGCTGACAAAGAAATCGATTCAGAATCGGACTCGTCTGAACCTGTGATGCCGGTACTGGAAGAGGATATTCCCGAAGATGTAGCAGAGGAGGAGCCAACTGACAAAAAGAAGGGTGGTAAAACACAAAAGGCAGCCGCCAAGAAACCAGCAGCAGCAGCCAAACCCAAAGCAGCCGCTAAAGGAAAAGGTTAGTGTAATGAAAATAAATTAAATTTTCATGAAGTATAATAGAATGAATAACATGCCTAAATGAAATCTTCATCTATAATTTAATATTTCAAATGATTCAATTTTTATATACACGAGATCATAAAAGCCCAAAAGCAAGTCTATTTTTATAAACGCCCATCATTTATGTATCGATTTTTTGTTTGGCACATTCAAATGCATTCATAATTTTTATCTGTGTGCCATGAAGAACATCTTTGTATGTTACTATAATATTTTGAATTTGAATTCGTTTGGGAACGTAATTAATCTCTGTACTTCTCCTATATCTTCTGTCGCAGACCTCATTAACATATTTCTTTCATTTCATCATTTCAGCGACCAATTAACAGACCACAAGACACAAACACACTACATTGAAAACTGCGCGTCTATATTCCGAGAGAAAATAATTGTTTCTTATAAGTCTTAAGTCTCTTTCTTGTAAACTGTATTATTTATGTTTTTCTTTAATTTTTGTTTCTTACAACTTGTAGTGTGGTTTCAAAAACACGCACAACCTAACTTTTTGTGTATTACATCAAAAGTGAATAAATGTATTTGAATTTATAAAAAAAATATATGTTTTGTTATTGGTCTTTGAATGGTGGATTTTGTTTGCTTTTTAGTCGTTTTATTTATATTTTTACAATAAAAGCGGTGTTTTGGGAAATATAAAGTTAATTGAGTTCATAAATTATGCAGCAGTTTCTCAAAATCAAACACTTACTTACAGCTGCATCTAAATCTAAGAAAACGGAAGTGAAAAACGACGAGAAGATTGAAGAAGCCCAAGATAAAACCGATGAAGAGAGTAATGATGCTCCACCGGCTAAAAGAGGTATAGTTCGGTTGTGCAGTATGCATTGTACTATATTATTATGGTATTTGATATTTAGGAAGAAAACCTACAAAGGCAGCGGAATCAAAGAAGCCACCAGCAAAGCCTTCAAAGAAAACTGTTGCCAAATCAACTAACGAAAATGACGCCGAGGAAGTCAAGAAAGGTACATCACAAAGTTCTTCTATAAATTGTACGTTTTATCATGTATTTTTCCTTAGTTCCGGAAGAATCACAGAAAATAACTAAGCGACGAAATGTTATAGACACCGCCATCGATGTAGATGAAGGAAATGCTTCGGAAAAGAAAGGTATATTCTTTATATTTTCATTGAATGCCAAATTAATAAAACTAAGAATATAATAATTTATACAGTTCCAAAACTTTCCGAGCCTCTGGTGTTATCATCAGCACAGCTCGACGATGATGAAGATGATTTATCTTTTATTCCAAGGGAGCTTCTAAAGGACAATACTAAAACAAATCTAATTTCGACCCCACAACCAGATGCCGCTAATGGCTTGACAGTCAACGGTTCCGAGGCTAAATTTGATATGGACGATGAATTTAATAAACTGAAATCTAAATCGCCGTCGGCGGCACCAAAACCGAAAGCAAATAAGGTTGTCAAACCAGTTAAGGAGAAGATTAACAAGTTTGAAACCAATTTTGATAGTATTGATTTTGCCATGGACGACAAAGACTACACTATGAAGATATCTAGCTGGAATGTGGCTGGTCTGCGTTCGGTTGCTACGAAAGGCGGCATGTCGTTTATGCAACACGAGAAGCCAGATATTTTGTGTTTGCAAGAAATCAAGTGCTTAGAAAGCGAGGTGCCTGATGAGGCCAAGTTCAAGGGATACCATGCGTATTGGCACTCCAATAAAGGCGGACATGCCGGAGTGGCCATTTACTCGAAGGTTATGCCATATAACATTGAATACGGTATTAATAATACGGAACAGGATGAAGATTGTCGCATCATCACGGCAGAGTACTCGAAATTCTTTTTGATCTGTGTGTATGTCCCCAATTCTGGTCGTAAACTGGTTAATCTTCAAAAACGCTTACGTTGGAATAAGCTTTTCGAAAAACATCTGTGTGATTTGAATGCCAAGAAGCCGGTTATTGTTTGCGGGGATATGAATGTGTCTCACTTGGAGATTGGTACGTACTTCACTTAAGCGAAGTAAATAGATTTTAAATAACAAATATTATGTACAGATTTGGCCAATCCAAAAACTAACACAAAGACAGCAGGCTTTACAAGAGAGGAACGTGACGGTATGACGGATTTATTGAGCCTGGGCTTTATTGACACATTTAGGACACTGTACCCAACCAAGACACAGGCGTACACATACTGGACATATATGTCAAATGCTCGTGCCCGCAACGTTGGATGGTAAGAGATGAGTTTTTTTTTAAACTTTATTTATTGTAATTATAATCGTTCTATAGGAGGCTAGACTACTTCATACTGTCTGAGCGTCTGCAGGGAAAGCTCGTAGACAATGTGATCCGCTCGGAAATCCTGGGCAGTGACCACTGCCCAATAACTCTGTTTTTGAGTATTTAAAATGTGTGCCATTGTTCCGCGTTTCATTATTTATTTTTATACTTGAATAAAATATACTACAATAATAATACCAACAATACGGCTTGTCCTTATTATTCATTGAACATTGTATATCGTCGATCGTTACTGTGCCGGTCCGAATGATTGCGTTTTCAGGTAGTTCAATGCTTCTTTAAAATAAATCTCTAGAGATAAAATAATTTGCCAACTAATTTAAAAATAATATAAAGTAAATAGAATCGCGATGAGAATTTGGGTTAAATAAATAATAGGGCAGGAAAATGCTTGATAGCGAGATTTATTATTATTGTGTAATGTTAAAATATTTTCTTTGGCGGAACAACAAAAATATATACTATTAAAAAACTGTTATTTTCTATCCACTGTCTTAAAAAAATGTGGCTAAATTAAGTTACATAAGTTTATTACCAAATGGATATTGTTTTCCTGGAAAATTACTTCTGAAGTGGGGTGGTTTTAGGTTAAAAAATATTTTAAAATATTTTTGGGGGACAGTGCTTTGAAGGGATACAATTCCAAAGACAGCAAACTATAGAGAAACGCTCAATGTTCTACTTTTATCCATTCTTCTTTTATCCAATAATATATTGTTTTTTTTTCGCTTTGCTTCGCAAAAAAACAAGCACGAAACTATAAACAAGAAAAGACTAGCAAAAACTTAAATATTATTTATTAGATAAAGGAAAAATGTTAGAGCTCTTTAATGCTTGTGGATTTTCTCTGCCCCACCACTCTCCCCAACCCCGAATATAATAATATGGTTTCTAGGAAATGATCCCCTTGGGTATGGAAGGGGTTCAAAGATTGGTAAAAAAAGTTAGCTAAGTGTGTTGGGTTTCAAATTAATGGTATTTAAAATATTTATAATATTTTTGGCCTTCGGACTAAACTGCACTTCAGCCGCAATAGCTTTTGAAACACATTTTTTTCTCTTCAATGTATTGTCTTTGGAATTTATACCCTTTAGGCACATTTCATCTCCAAAAATATAAAGCTAGGTCTTTAGTTATTGGGAATTAAGTTTTTTAACTTGCTTTTATGTATAAGTATACCCAGATTTTGCTTTTACATGATCACACATTGACAATAACTTTTTTGTCCCGAAGTTATCGAAATACAATAAATTAAGAAAAACTGTTTTATATTTACTTTTTTGAGATTAAATATTTTGACGTAATTTTGCCGCAACTGCAAATTTGCTGGAGAACTGAAATTGCGGCATTAACTGGCTATAAATGTTCCATCACACAAAAAAATATAATTGGTAATAAAAAAATAAGTTTTTGCTAATCTTTTACTTATTTGAAACTATTTTATAATTCTTCCAAAAAGAAGTAAAAATTCCATCATATATAACTTACGGACACTTACCCATAGAGGGTTCTATTCCGCAACCACAAGCCCGTGCGCATCAGCCGAGATAGGCTCCCAAACAAATGGTGGAGAGAGGAACATGCAAGCATGCCCACCTGGGCCCCAACCCCCACTCTACATAAATAGTTATAAAGTCATTGTAATCCATGCGGTCAGGACTATACTCAATCTATATAGTTATACGTGTTTTACCCGAGCGGTCGACTACAAGTAGTCGGTCGTATCAGTGGTACAGGGGGTACAATACATAAAAGCCTAATAAGCGTCCCAGTAGTATGGTTCCACCTTTACTTTATTCGGCTCCGAGGGGTCGCTAAGCCCCCAAAAAGGGGTACAATAGCTCACAAGCATAAGCTTGCCAATTTCACCCGACCTGCGGGGATGGTACAAAAGTTTGTGCGTAATAATATCAAATTTTCAGATCCAGCGAGTTGATTTCGCCTTTGCAGTTAAAGCAAAAAAATGATAGAATAGCTAATCTAAAAGAAGCAAATATAAAAAAGTAATTTTTAAATATTCTGTTCTAAACCTAGTGATAACAAAGTAAATTTTGCTCTTTATAATCCTGAAAAGCTATTTCCGGAAATGAAAATGACATAAAATAAAATATTATTAATCAGCCGTATTCACGCTCAAAATATTTTAGACATTGTCGAATATTTTAAGACATTATCTTATAAGAACTAGATTCAGCATATGATCTTAACCTTCAATTTTAAGCTAAAATCAACAAATATTTCAATTTCAGGAAACACATGCTAAAAAAACGTGTTTTAAAATGTTTTAAAATGTTTAAAATGTAAAATATTTTGAGCGTGAATACGGCTGAATGTACGAAAATATTATTCTTTAAAGAATTAGTTCCTGACACCCAAAAATATGCCTTTTTAAATGCTTTTTTTTATAACCTAAAAAAATTTCCACAAGAAAATGAATAACATAATAAGGTTAATCTCCCTAACATCCCTAATTTTTTTGTTGATATTTTTGTAATTCCTTTAAAAAAGTTACTTAATTTCTGCGCAACTTCATTCCATTTCTTAAAATTCAATAAAAAATTGAGGTATACCATTTTGAAAATAAATGAATATATATCCCGACAAAAAGGGGACAGTTGGCAACACTAGATCTAAACCCGCTCTTTTAGTTTAATAAATGTTAGGGTGAATATTTAAAGGTTATAATATTCACTTTTATATAAGAAAACTTGATTTTTGGGAAGAGTATGTTAAAGGAGGGGTTGATATAAAGGTTAAGCAAACTATAGATAAAATTCTCATCTTTTTATAAAGCTCTTGCCTGATATTTTCTAAATTTAAAACCATTCTCTGAAGCTAATAATAATTTTTGTTTTTGCTAGTATATAACTACTTTTTTGATGTAATTTGCATTTGATTTGCTTGGCCTAGAATATTCATCCATTCTGGCCTATTTCCTGCCAACGCGGTCCAATCAGCAGAGAATATAGAGTTCAAAGATTTGGTGTAGCGGCGTCTTTCCATAATTTCATTTATCTAAAAAGGTGTTGCCGATCCTTTATTAGGCGTTTTTTAGTGTTTCCATTAATAAATATATATAATATTTTAAAAACATTTGCTAATAATATTTTTGACTATAGTTTTCTCAAAAGTTGTTTTACTAGACATATTATAATCAATTACACAGTTAATTTCAACTTAACTGTAAACTTAATTCAACTTAAATGTTATTTTAAATTAATAATTAATTTCAGATTTCATTCCAGTAGAGTTGCACTTCCGACTGTTGTTCATCCACCAGTTGCAATGGTCTGACACGTTTTTGTATTGGTAACCGGCTGATGTTCTCTGTTCCACCAATATTTGACAACCGTCTACAAAGCGATGTTCCAAATTTTCCAGTCAAAAAATACAGTAATTCTACGATGCTTATCAAACTGGCGCCCATCATTAGACTGACCAATCCGCCAAGGAATGCTATATATATAGAAATGTCGAGATTTTATAACATAAGCTGATCTCAAAAAGAAAGTCTGCGCAATTGAGCAATATTACCCAGGAGCTCCTGCCACAAGTACTGCGGAGTCTGTTCGAAAACGCAATGCTTCTCACTGCCAAAGTTAATGTGCATTATACTGTGGTTGGCTGGATTCACACCGTCTCTAAATTAAAGTATACAATTTAAAAATATTGATTATAATTAATAATAATCATAAATACAGGTTTAACATACACAAATTCATGATTGTACTGTCGTGCCGAAAATGTGACAGGATCCAGGATTGCGTTGGATGATTGCACAGTGTACCGGACGCTGGTGCACTGGGTGCGACAATGCGGGCACTGTAGATCGCTGCGGGAAATCTGTGGACTCAACGAAGACGGCATGAACGTATACCATTTAGTGCGCCAGTGACCTAGACAGGATATATCGTACAGCTGACAAACGGTTTTATTGAAGAGATTAATGTAATGCGTTGGATTACAGCCACACATTCGAAGAATGTCCTCAATGCGACAGTGAAACAAGCATTCGCTTAGGCTGTAGAAACTTCGCATGAAAATTTAAAAAAATATATATGAAACAAAATTTTAAGCAGGAAATAGATAAATATCTCACTAACTCTTTAAATTGCGACGGAGCTTCATTATCAAAAATGCATTTTCGAGAGGCAATGCTAAACTTCTCCATCGAGATGGAACCGTTTATTGGCATCGGATGCAAGCTCACGAAAAGCTCTTCGTTCGGTGGCAAAATACGCTCATTGACGGATCCACTAAAGTCGTCTGGGAACTCGTCTGTGTCGAATATAATAATTTTGCTGCCCACAAACGAATTGTATGCATACGCATAATCGTCGACACGCTGATCTATCAGTACAGACAGGCCATTATCGAAGCCGTGCTTTTTGATACGTAGTGGCTCTGGCATTTTGAAGTTCTGCGTATTATTGACTTTCATCTGTTCTCTATAATTAAAATGGAATCATAATTAAAGGACACACGAGATATTAATGAACTCAAACTAAAGTGCGTACCTAATGGCAGCTCGGGTTAATCGCTGATAGTTGAATGTACAGCAGATGCCCATGTAGGTGGCACTGCTAGTAAATATTGAAGCACAATCAACGTGGCGTCCTTGCCACTTGCACTTCTTTAAAATGTCATCGCACTTGGGAGTGATCTGTACATACAAATATTACTTGTGTTCCGCATAATCACATATAATTTAAAAAATAAATACATTCATGGCAATCTCAGCCAGTGGATAGTATCCTTTGTAAATGTAGGTCAACGCATTGTGTACTTTCTCCAACAGATAGTATTCTTCCTCTGTGACCTCTAAATTATAGATGCGACCCAGCACAAGAAGATTTGAGAAAACCTCTTCGACAGTTTTTCCCAATCGCATTTTTGGCGGTCGTTCGTTATCCTGGTTTTCTAGCCTAAAAAAATATTTTTTTATAAAAAATTAAAACAATTTAAAACAAACCTTTCTCTAAAATATATCCTTACACGTTCTGCGAGAATTGCAGAAGCGCTGATTTGCTGATACGATTATTGCCGCAGATTGCAATGGCCGGAAAAGGAAGGTACACGGCTGGAAAGTGTTTAATTCGTTCACTGGTCACCGTCGGAGCGACCAGAAAGGTCAGATATGAGTTGGTAATAAGCCAGAAGGCTGTTATCACAACTAATATCATTGTGCATGACCAAATGTAAGTTTCACCCTTAACATTGTGGGGCGCTACGATTTCGTTGAATCCATGAATTTGGGAATTGTCCAAGTATTCAATGGCGCCGTTCTGTATGGCTCGAAGCGAGAAAATCTTTTTCGATAAGTTCACAAGTGAAGCTTTTCTCTTGGCGTTTCTCATATTAAATACGGATTACGGATTTATTAGTTTATTCTTTGCACTATAAACGTTAGAGTCGAACACTGAGCAATGAGCATACAGCTGTAATTGAGCTGTACTTTTATACGATTGCCATAATTGATGGGGCGTGAGCAGGGGCAGCACCCAGGACACTTAGTTGCGCATCAATCATTTGATTTATTGTTTTTTATATGCATAAATATATATGATTAAAATAATTCAATTATTATATATTGTTTGTACATATATTAAGTTACAAATATAGGAATAAGTGCATTATAATTTATGAACATTTTGTGATTGTATATAGCTGTATAGGTATATGTATAATTATGTCCTTGCTTTTACATAAAAAAATGAAACGTATTAACCTTTATTATATGCATATTTTTTTTCTATTTTTATTATTATTTATTTTTCATTCATATATATATTTTTTTATTTTTTTAAACTTAATCCGATTTGTTTTATTTTTTTCTTTAATCTTTTCATTAATTTAATTTCTGATTCTGACAGCTTCTCCGGTAACCCTGCCATTAACGCCTTTATATGGTGGCTTCTGAGACCTTCTTGCTGACTGTATTCCATTTATTTCTGGAATATTTCTCGTCTTTGGCTTCCTTCTTTGTTTCCTTCCATTTTGCTTTGTTCAGAGCCCAATATTTCTCAACAGACCGAAGCTTTGGACAATTTGGTTAGTTGGCTTCCTTTGGTACTATTTCGATGTAATTGTCCTTGCACCATTTGAGGGACACTTTGCTGTAGTTAGATCAGGCCAAAAGAAAGTAGAAATTCTATTGTTTTCTAATAAATGGCAACAATTTTTTCTGCAGACACTCTTACCCATAAATTTGACCAATAAAAGTGTCAATTGCTACATAACTCTGACTTCTAAGCCCACAAGTTCAAATCGCTTGCCACACGTGAAACTTCTTGGGGAAACTTGACTTTTGTTTTGTTCTGAATTGTTCCTCGACTTTAATTAATTAATTAATACTCCTGACCTGGCAATTGGGAGAATCATCTTGACAATATATAAAATTCATCGTCCATAACACAGCAATCGAATTTTGAGAAAAAATCTGACTTCAACTTTTTAGCTCGGCGCTGTGCTTCTTTTCTTCCAGAACCGATTTTTCTGGCAACGTTCAAGTCTCTATCAAATTCCTTTAAAATATTTGATACCGTTTTTTGCCTTGTTGGCAATAGAAAATCGAACAATTAATTCGCGTCTGTCACTTCCAAAATCAAAACTCAAACTAAAGTTTACATAGTGGAAAAATTCTAACAGAAATTTATCAGAAATTCTTTAACGTTTGAATAAATGTTTGATGACAGAAAGATAGAATAAATGATTTTTTGCATCATTAGATTTTACTCCGAAATGTTTCCGTTTCCAATTTTTTTATTCCAAATCTTCCGCCCCTAGCCCGATAGAACTATTTGGGGAAAAAATCTATTAAGCAGTATTTTTTTAATGAATCCTATTTTTAAATTATAAAAATATTTTTTATACAAACTTAAAACCACTCTTTTGCAAATTAAACTTATTTAAATTGGGGTAACCAATACCAAATATTACGGTAGGGATGTATTTCAATATGAGGCAGCATTCTCAAAGACTAAATTTGGAGAATTTAAAATTATTGGCCCATAATTATAATAATTGTGTTTGGAAAAATTTAGGGCGGTCCGAAATTTTCAAAAAAAAAAAACAAAATATGTATGCTTAGCTTATATAATATGCACATAATAATAATTTTAAAAGATTTTGTTTCATCAAATATTTACCTTCTTGTTTTTAATTGAATTGAAATTGAATATGAGTCAATTGTTTATAATTTTTTTTAACTTTTAATACAACATCACTTAATTTTTAAATAATAAATCATTTTTTTTAAAAAAAAGTTGTAATAATAATAATTTTTAATATTGAATAATACATAATTGAATACTTTTCGCCCGTATTTTTTACTCGTTTTAAATTGCGTGTTTTACATGTTTTAGGTCCGATTTCTTCAGTCCTGATTAAAATTTCTATTTCTTGAACTCTGATTAGAGATTTAATCAGAGCTAATAGCAAATCAGTAATTAGGCAGCTAATCATCAATTTGGACAGATTGCATCAATTTATACTACGATTTTCAATAAGCGGGGCACATGGCACGCGGGAATCAGGCAATTTCAAAATATTGCCTAATTTTAATGTGTTTACGGAATATAGGTTTTAGGTTGCTGCCGTGCGAATACCTCGGACACTTTTCGTAATATGCGGCAAACGGATTCCGAAGATTCCAACAAAATCTCTCTCTCAAATCCGTCTTTTATAAAAAATCTATTTGTGGAAGTATTAATATCATCCAATATATTTGTGTCCATATCATTCGCTCCAATAATTCCAAATACCTTCCCTTACTTCAGACGTCAGAATTTAATCGGAAAAAAAGAAATATAATCGATGATTATTAATTAATTAATGATTTATTCATAACTCAAGAAATATAAATATTTATACAGAGTTGTAGTATTACATTATTTG
>JAAAKO020039596.1:0-12305 GCA_010015015.2 Bolitophila cinerea
ATATAGATAATATTATTAATATCTAAAATGTTTTTACAAATACTACGATTTTATTTTTTATTTGCAAATTTAAAATATTCAGTTTTTTATTAAAAATATCAAGATCATCAAAAATATCTAAGAATATTATGTATACTTATACAAAAACTTGCAAATAAACATAAATATCTGCAAATTTAAAATGTATCAGATAAAACTGTACTGAATCAAAAAAAAAACATTTTTTTCATGTAATACGTAATATGTAATATCGAAAATATTATTACTTAAAGAGTAATTTAAAGTCAATATTCGCGAATATTATTAATATTAAAATACCACGAATATTATATAGAAAATATTAATAATATCGAAAATATGTTCACAAATACCACGATGTAATTTTTTATTTGCAAAAATTAAAAAAAAATGAGTTTTTTATAAAAAATATTAAAAAAATGAGTATTTTTTAAAAAATATTATTACTATTATAAAAATCTTAGAATTATTAATTATGTATATAATTTAACAACCACTTAAAAATGATTTCAAATATCTTCAATTTAAAATGTATTAGCGAATATAGTAACAAATTGTAGATATCCAAAAAACGCAAATATTAAAAAATAGTGAATACCGGACAAAAACTGTACAAAATATTAACAAATACATTTTTCATGTAATATATAATATGTATTATGTATAATCGCAAATATTATAAGTAATAATTCAAATATCTAGAAAAAAATCTTTATAAAGTAGTTTAAGGTCAATATTCGCTAATTTTCATAATATTATGAAAAATAATTAAAAATACCACCAATATTATATTAAAAATATTAATAATATCAAAAATATTTTAATTATTACTGCGATTTTTTTTTTGCAAATATTAAAATATTTAGTTTTTTTAAAAAATATGAAGAATATCAAAAATATCTAAGAATATTTTGTATATGAATACAAACAGTTGAAAATAACCAAAAATATACGCAAATTTAAACAGTATTTGGGAGTATCATAACAAATCGCGAATATCAGAAATAATCGCAAATATCAGAAATAATCAGGTACCTTAATTGTCGTTTTAAAGGGCGGATGCGCTAGTGAGTATTATTTTAGAAGTGATATTGCTAATTGTATTGTTGTAACAATGTGATGTGTCTAGTGGTAATGTATACCGATATTAACGATATTATCGATTATTATTTGATAATATATTATTACTTTCTGTAATTTGATATAATTTGCTATATTTTTAATATGCTTAGAATATTATTGATATTATTGATTTTTTTTTATTATTAGTGTATTATGTAAAATGCTTGATATAAGTAATACTATTATCGATATTATTGACCTTATTTTTGATATTCTTACAATATTATATTATATTTATATTATTATTTTTAGTGTATTATGAAAAATGCTAGATATTAGTAATACTATAAGTAACTCGTGTACACCATTTTCTAGGAGTAATAAGGTAATAAGTTATTTTCTCTCTTTCCCGGCTCCAAAAAGCGATGGCGATAATTTCACTTATAATATTTGTAAAAAATGTGAATATTGATAATATTTCCGAATACTCATAATTTTAAGAAATACGTATAATAATACGCGAATATAAAACCAAATAAAATACTATAAAGTTGTATTTCTATTTCACTTATAATATTAGAAAAAAGATGTGAATACTGAAAATATTTTCGAATACTCTAAATATTCCAAATACCAAGAATATGAAATATTATTCAGAAAATATCATATAAATAATACATACAATTTATAAATATTTATTATATTATTATTTGCAAATTTCAAGAATAATAATATTAAATATAAATATATTTAAAATAACGTAAAATATAGAAAATGGATTTGCTAAAATCTTAAAAATGCATTTTATGTTACGAAATATTGAAAATATGTTAAATATTATAAATAATTCTATTAATATATAATACAGTGTACAGGTTTATTAGAAGTGATTTGCGCCTCGTATAAAGCTGTATTTTAGATAATAAATATTGTTGTGCATTTTGATTAAATTATGATCAGAAATCATAAAAATATATTTTTATATTAAAAAAATAATTTCTAGAAAGTAGCTCAAATATTATTTTTGTTTAATTTTGAATGATTTTGACAAATTTTTTAGATGTTTATTATAACAATGGCAATGACCACTTTTCAGTTTAATTTTTTTAAATCTTTAGATGCATGAGATTTGTATATATTAAAAAAAATCAAATAAGTCATACCATCATATTTATTTTATTTTGTATGTTTATCGTCTATAGAAAAAATAATTTAACTCTTTTTTAAGAATACTTTAGAAATTATATTTAAATAATAATTAAAAAATTTAAATACAGGCTTTAAGATAATTTATAATCTTTTGCAAAAAGACGTCCCATAGTGCGGTGCAGAACGACGGAGCCGGCGGGCGCTCACGGTGGAACCGGCGGTCTTGCCGATGCGACGCCCGCCGCTCTGCCGGTTAATTATGGAAGGCCATAATTTTTCTCTCAGGAATTTGCGCGCGCAATTTTTATGCAAATTTTCTGGCCATTTAAACGCACAGCGCGTGATAAGTTTACATATTTTCTACGTAGGGTTTTCTTTGGCGATGTATTTTTAATGAATTAAGGCATACAGCGCGCAGTCTATCCTTTTTCAAGCGTCAAAATATTGTATATATACACTATGTTAATATACACTTCTTGTAAAGGATCTTGAACAAGACGGGGAGCGCTTTTCTGGTTCTCGGGGCAGCGCGTTTAAGTGTGTTTGCCTTGGTTTTTAAACGGGAAACCAGGCAGTTTGAGAAAACTGTGTGTGTATATGTAAAGGAGTTCTCGTAAATTCGCACACTACAATAACTTTGTGTTATTTCTGTGGCGCGTAAAGTGCCGGTCGTTACATGAAATAAGCTTAGTTTCATTGCGGAATCGACTGGCGTGTGCGGGGAGCACATAAGAAATATCCAAGACGCCACCGCATTGTGGACGTGCCCTTGCTGGTTGCCGGCTGACGTTTTTGGCAAGCTTTTTTGTTTTTTTTTTGCTTTTTTGCTGATAATAAATAATAATATTGTATAACATTTGGCACTTGGCTTGCGTTGGATGCTATTTGTGCGGAAATAATGTCTGTTATCGTTGTGTCATGGTGGTGGTTCGAGGAGCGCAGAGCTGGCGGTTTGTATTTTTACGCCTCGGTAAAACTGAAGATTAAAATATATAATAGAAATTTCCGGAAAAGTGATGGAAATTCTAACACAAATATTTTATTTAAAAACACAAGCGAGATGATTAATAATACATTTAAGGATCTCGCTTTTTGGTTGTGTCTTGAAACAAAATTTTTATTTCTTAAAGACGAGTTCGAAACAGTGGTTGAAGATCATCATCTTAAGAATTTTATCAGAAATATTCTGAAGCTATTATACTTTTAGGAAAAGATAAAAATCGAAAAATATTATATACACACTCTTTTGATTATTCGTTTCAAAAACCAATTCATATACCATTACCACGATCGAAATAAACACTTTAAACAGATTAAAAAAAAATAATCAAAATCACTTTGCATATAGCAATTAAATAGATTCGATTAATCACTTAAATGTACACTTGTTTAAAACATACCGAATAATGTATTTAGTTATAATTGTAATTCGGATAACTGCATAAATCTCAGAATCAGGATATCAGCCAAAATATTGTCCATCTGGTAATTTTGTGCGAATTTCGATTTATTCAGCTGTATTTATGTATATTATACAGTTTATATAGTGTATATAATTTTTGTATAGTATTAAAATCGCGATGAGCCTTCATCGGCGGCAGCGGCGGGCACGCTGTACGGACTGTTGTACGACCGATGATCCGCTGGCGGCCAGGATTTGCTCCATGATCCATGGCTGGACGCTGATGCGTACGGTGGAATGTTATCGGAGTACTGCGGATAGTTGCCGGCATACGATGAGTGGCCTACGTCTGGAAAATAAATGTTATATATAGGGGAACATTCTCAGGAGAAGGTAAGATATATTTTAGGGTACGATATGTTTTTAAGGTATCACATTCAAAGGATGGAACTTTTCTCATATATAACTACGAATTTAGCGGTAGTGATTAAAATGTTTGTTTTATTTTTCCAAAAATTTTAAAATACTTTTTTTTTGTTTAAAGACTAATAAGCTATGCTTTAAATATTAAATTGAAAAAACCCATGCTCCAAAAAAAATCTAAATATTAATAATTACACATTATGCATTACATTTTAGAAATAATGATTAAAATGAAAATAATTTAAAGTTAGTGTTTCGTATTTTTTGAATTTCATTTTTTATCTTTACTTGGCGATATATCTATAGACATCTTTTTAACCCACTTTCAAACATCACTCAAACATGGCACATATAGACTTGTTAATTTGGCAATGTATTATTTTCAAAATGGCATTTTTTTCATTTAGGCAACTCCTTTATAAGGAAATGATGTTTTTCCCCGCAAAAAAATCCAATAGTAAATCGACTACTGATATTTGGGAAAGTGTGTGTTAAATAAGAAAAAAATTAAAGATGGCAAACTATAGTTAAAATATACTTTTTAAGCCATTCCTTGGTAATAAAATTAACAACATCAAACGAATTAATTACTTTCAAATTATATCAAGCAAAATAGAATCCAAAAATATATTACAAATTATTTTATTTTTAACATGGAATGGAAAAGAGTAAAAACTGAGGTAATGGATAAAAATGTCCACTCCTCTAACACACTTCTTCCAAAATTAATATAAAAAGGGCTATTTTTTTAACTTTTAACCAACCACTTTTAGCAACTCATCTCACTTAAGGGGTTTTTGCGGTAAAAAAACGTTTTATTGTAAGGAAAACATCACCACTATTCATTCTTATTTTTCAAAGTAAACTTCAGCTGCTACCACGTGAAATAATTTTGGCAACTTGACAGATTGCATTTGGCCAAATGCACCACTTGAAGATATTAGAAAATTAACAAAATATTGCATTTGAACATTCTAGAATTATTATATAATGCTATCAATTTTTTTAAAGTGGCACTTGACAAAATGGCCAAAAATAGATTGTGAAAATTCACGCATTTGCAATATATTCTGGTACCGTTCAAATATAATAGTTTAATTAATTTATTCATGTGAAATATATTAAACATTGAAATAGACTTACAATAAAAAAGAAGGAAATATGCTAATAAATGTAAAAAGCTTATCTCTTAAAATGATGATTATTAAAGAATTATTAATGATCATAGTAGACCTAGCGAGGCTAGCTCTTCGTCAATTATTTTTGTGGCTGGTGTACCGGCCGACGATCTTAAATCGTCGATGTCATCTTGAATGGTAATAATCAGCAGGGTGTGGTGATACTCTATCACCATCTGGAAATTCAATCTTGCCTGTTCTTCTCTGTCAATTTTTTTGTGGTGCTATTATTTCGTGAATCCACAGCCAAAAAATAGTTCTCTCTACCTCGAAAATAATGTACATGATCTTTTCTTTTTATGTATTGTATTATTAGGAGGCATGTTTAACAAGGTTTACCATCGATTGCGGTTTCCAGATAGCCACAGCATCCATTAGATAAATATTTTTAATTTAAACCACAATCCGTTGAATAATGCCATTTTAGCTTAAGCCTAGAGTTAGGTGCTTAGCATGATACAAATGATTACAAATGTTCATTATTTCTTTTAAAAGAATAAATTTTAAGAAATTTACAATAAAAACAATAAATGGTTCAGTTGTGCTTCTTGATCATTACAATTTATCCGATGGTCAGCTCGCCCTAACTCGTTTTAAGGGCCTTTTAGTTGTATACGATTTTTTTTTATTTATTTATATAAAAACTAATAAAATAAAAAAATGATTCAAATAAATGTTATTATAGGAAAAACTGCATCATTACATCTTACCACGTCCCTTCCAAAATGGTGTTGGGAATGAACTAATTTGTATGGGGAATCCCTTATTTACGAAGAAGAGGTGACATTTTTATGGCCCTAGTTAGAGCATTTATTTTTAAACAAAACTACATCATCTGTAGTAATATCATTGTGGCTTTGCTCTGAGCTCTAGAGCTACAGCCGACCGAGAATAATGCAATTTAAGAGCCAAATCACCAAAAGTCAGGGCCTTAGCTCTTGCTTTAACCCGATAGTTTGCCCTAACTTTTGGTAAATAATTTTTCCGTAAATATTTTAGTTATTTTAAATCTTTATCAAATTAATCGTTTTTTGCATGTTTTTGGTAGATTTTAGGTTGAAACTTTAAAATTTCATTAAAATATGTTTGTTAAGAAATATTTATAATCCATGTGAAAAGATGTTTACTGTATTCTTTGAATTTATAATAAATGCGGTTCTTTTTCTTAGATTCTTTATTAAGTATTTTTTTTCCACACTATGGGTGTATATTATTTATAAATCTTATCTAAATAACTTTTTTGGCAATTTTTTTTGATTGTATAAAAACATCAGATAAAAACTGGTTTAATATATGTTCGTTAAAATATGAGTGCGGTATTAAAATTGAATATCAAAAAAAGGTTAAAAAATAATAAAAAAAAAATAAAAAAATCTTTAAAAATTATATATAGAGTAGACCAGGACCAAATGGGACAAATTGGATATTGAAAATGATATTTTTCGTACGTTTATTTTAAATCATAAGCCTAATAAACCACCTATAGGTGGATGCCAAAAATATAATAGAACCAGTGGCAAATCAACAAGATAGATTAAAAATCCGAGCAGCATGTATACCGTCATATATGAAGATTAATAAACTTGGATCGAAGAATTTGATGCAGCCACTAATAAAAGTACTTGCTGTGCATTTCAGCAATGTAAAAATAAAACTAATTTGACTTTAACCTGGGCATCCCATTTGACCCCGGACAATTGGATTTTTTATTTTCGATTTCCAACTGATGCGAGCTACTTCATAGATGTATTTAGTGAAAACGTGGCCAATTGTTTATATACTACATTTGCCGATATATTTTCAAATGAATTTTTATGAATAAATAATCCAAAGCTCAGAGAGTCTATCGATGGTCATATATACCAAATGAAGATTTTAAAAAAGGTTTTAATAATAAGTAAAAAGATGATAATTCCAAAATGTCTGCTAGAAAAGTTTTTAAACTGAGTAATATATGTAAAAGATCTACATAATTTTTAAATTACGAAGATGCTACTTTTGAAAATATAAAAAATATACAAAACATACAAAAAATATTTAAAAGTTTTATTTGGTTATGTAAGGTTAGCATAATATCACTTTTTTTCAAAGGACGATTTTAAGTTCTCAAAAACAAAATGAAACTTTAATATCAACCTTCATATTAAACTTCCTGTAAAAATTAGGAGAGTGTTAACTACATGGATATTTTACTGTTTTTATTAAATGACAATTCAAAAATTAAAAAGTAATTTTAAAGAAATGCAAATTTAAAAAAATTATATTTATTTTATAATCTTCAATCTCATATTAAACATCTTTCAAAAAAATAAGAAAGTTTTCATCTTTGAATGAAAAAACATTAAACGCAAATAAAATAGGAAAAAAATACTTAAACTAAAATATCTTGGATGACGTTTTTTTAAATACATTTTAGTAATATTCTATTTTAGTAAGTTATTTCAAATTAAATTAAAAAATGATAAAAAAATTATTACACTTTAAGAAAAAAAACAACTAACTTTAAAAAAGTTTGTTTTTATAATAATTGTGTAATTTTGTATTGCATTTTAAAAAAAATGTTTTTTCCTCCAAATAACTTAGTTTTGATTTGTATAAAATTTTAGGTGCATTGCGTTGGCGATAAACATTGTAATTCTACTAAATACTAAAAAAAACGTGATTAATTTTACAACTTCTGTGCCCTGAGGGTAAGTTAAATTTCAATTGGTTAGTCTTAAAAGACATAGATTATCAGATCGAAGACTATCTGTTGTTTGAGGAGTATTTTTTAAACATAGAGTTTTCTTTTAGATAAATTGTAGAATCATGTATTTGACAGTTTTAATAATTTTTAAAAAATGTTATAAGAGGAAAATTAAATCAATAAAATTTTACATTTAAATTTATGTCTATTGAAATTTTTAGTATTATTTTAATTTTTCAGCTCGAGCTACTCAAGCTTTTTTATAAATATAATATAGCAATTATTTAATCAATCTTTCTAATTAATTTTATAATAAGGGCCCCAATAAAACATTGGCCAAATATCATATTAAAACAGTCCTGCAGAGAATGTGACCCCCTTAAACCGGTATCAGTGCTTACCTGATGGCGCAGACGTGTCCGTCACGTGACTGAGCGTGTGCACCAAGTGCGGCTGAACTTTGCATAATGTATTATGCTTGAGATAGTAGAACAACGCAGCTCCGCCACCGATCAATGTCAACTGTACGGCTCCAAGGCCGGCCAGGACCTGCATCAGCACCATTTTCATGTGAACCAGTTTCGCGAGTATTGCCAGGGGTACAATAAGACGCCATTTCTTTGCCTTCAGACGGGCATCTGGAAAATGTACACATACGCAGAAATATAATATCATAAAGAAACAAAAGAAACATATAGAAGAGTATCCACTCGAGAGACTCAAAAACTAATGTATTTGTGTATGTTTTGTATACCTCCGGAGACCGGTGGTGGCGTGGAGCTGTCATCACCGGGAACTCCGTCAAGGATACGCGCTCCCAGATGATTATCAAAAGCAAATCGAAAACCGTGTCGAGAGCAGAACGTAAGCACGGTGCGTTGCAAGAATTTCCACATGCCGACCCATTCGCCATCACCTGCGGAAAATAATTGGTTCGCCGGGTTATTGTATTGTGAAATCTATATGGAAATTATATGAAATGTGTATGTTAGGGTGGCCGTTATTTGGAGTTCTTAAGGATTTTTTTTATCGGTAAACTTCCTTTGAAAATAAGCTCCAAACAAATAAAAAAAATTGAGGATTTTATTTAGAATTTTAAATTGATGTATAACCCTCCACCACAAGGGTTTAAGATTTCTATGTAAAATACAAGAAATTTTACTGACATTGTAGCTAGTATTTAATTATAGGACTAATTACGGGCCTAGGAAGTTTAAATACATATAATTTAGTCTACGAGAATGCTGCTACAATTTAAAAATACATTTACTCCCCTACCCCTAATATTTTGTATAGGTTAACCAATTTTAAAAAAAGGTAATTGAAGAATGGGCTGCAATGCAAAATTTGAAGCGGAAACGTTTAAAAAATAAAAACGCAAAAATGTTCAGTTTTGCTCTCTAATTATAATATGTACATATTTTTTGTAGTTGTCAAATGTCCATCCCTTCTTTAGGGGTGTTTTAAATTTGAATAAAAAAATGTTTATATGACAAAAAATAAAAAAATAAAAGGACCGAAATATTGTTTTTAATTTAAATAACTGCATAGGAAAATTTTACCCCAAAATTATTTTTTTTTGTTACTAAGGGTGGGAGAAAAGGGTTAAAAAATGGAAAACGGAAAAATAACGGGGAAAAATCTAATGATGTAGTTATTTTATTATAAAAATCATTTATTCGATTATATGATTTTGTCATATTAGGAATTTTCATATAAATTAATAACACCCCTAATATGGGGATGGACATTTGACCACCATAAAAAATATATTTAAATTGTAATTGCAAAACTCAACATTTTAGCTTTTTTAGTTATTTTTTTTACGTTTCCGCTCTAAATTTTTCATCTCAGCCCTTTCGCCAATTAAACTTTTTTATAGTGGGGTAACCCATACAAAATATTAAGGGTAGGGGTGTATCAGACAGTAAATTATATTGTACTCTATATCGAAAACTTTAACCCATGTGGTGGAGGGTAAAACATGAATAAATAAATTCTGAAAAAAATGTGTTTCGAGTAAATTAGGGGAGCAGCCCTATAATTTTCAAAATAACAGCCACCCTAGTGTTTATATATATATATGTTACCTGTGTGTGAATGTGTGCGCTATCGTGTGTCGAGTATTTTGTAGTATATCATATTTATATGTGTTCCAGTGTGCTGATGTTGTTGTTGTTGTTGTTGTTTTCGGTGTTGTTTTTGATTTTGATGAACAAAAAACACATATATTCTCGTGCAACATAATGTTCACTATGTCTATAGTGTATACTGTATATATACATATATAATGTTTTTATGGATTTAACATGTGTCCGAGCACATGATATCCATAAACATTAAACATACATGCATATTATTATATATGTATATATGTTTTTGTGTCTAGCTGTGGTTTTAGATTGAATCACTTTATTTATGTTTTTGCATTAATGTTGCTATTTTGTTGTTGTAGTATTTGCATTTAAATATATTCACTCTTAAAAGCTGTTTGTTGTTTGTGCGTGTGTGTGTGTGGGTGTGTATGTGTAAATGAGTGTGAAAACGTGTGTGTATGAGAGTGTCACGTACCGGCACGATTTAATTTACGGAAAAATCATTTACTTGACAGAAGAAACATTATAATCTACCTATAAATGTAATTTGTCCGCACACAATACTTTGTGGGAACGTGAACAGCAGGTGTTCTTTGTGTATTTATGATTTTATATTGTTATACAAAATAAATAAATCATAGAATTTAAAATTGGTATTTGATTTTTTTTGAATGGTGTTTATAATCGCATTATTGTTAAAAAAAATAATTAAAATTAAATGCAGACAAACAACAATCGAGAAAACGTGCTCAATAGCAATATAATTATTAATAAAAAATACCTGGCAACTGCCGTGCACTCGGGAAATCAAGATCCTTGCTGCTGGGCTCGGTGAGCTGCACGAAACTGAAGCTTCCGTCGTCGTCGGACGATCGCTGGTTGTCGTGCTCGAACAGGTTCATGCGTCCGATTGCCGCGGACCACACGTACCGGGCAGCCTTGTATCGGAAGCAGGAGAATATCCGTTTCGAGGCGAAGCATTCCGACTGGGCGCTGGTCACGTACTCGTCCGCAGCACTTTTTTCACCGTTCACGAAAGTCCACGAGAACACCACGCACACAAGTAACGCACAAATGCCGGCTGAACTCATTTTTTTATACTAATTTCTAACACACAAAACGCACACGAAAGGATCACAATAACTAGGCTAGGCCAGAAAAACTATCGAAATAAAATCCTTGGAAACGCCAAACACTGCGAGAACCACCAGCACACGTATTCGGATGCACTGAGTCTGGAGAAGAGATGCACAGCGCAGCTCTATCGGTTGCAGTGGACAATGTATAATAGTTGAAAGATGCGTGTCGACATTTTCCTTATATGATAAAATTCTGGGTCACCGCGTTTCTGCTTCGATTCGAGTGCGGGTTCCACTCTGCCATCACCTTCTCGCCATCTCTCGCCAGCTGCTGGTTAAAGCAACGGCAAAAGGTGTATTCCAAGCGCGTACATATAGAAGAAGACAACGATAACGTGTTATCAAGCATATACATATATAATCTATGTAATATAATACAATTATGTTGAACACACATATAAAATAATATAAATGCATATGCAATGCATGTTGCATGCAGAGATGCAGAATGCAGCATCGAGTATAGGAATGTGCGTAATTGTGAAGCGAACATACAATCTGTTTTTAGAAGACGATTATGCTAAGACAAATTATGCAAAATTAATGATCATGACATTATCAGGGCAGATTTGTTGTTGTTGTTGTTTTTGCTCTGAATACTTTGGATCGATGCGATAATAAAATCGCACTGGAGAGATTTCTAAAAAAAAATTAACGCAATTGCTATTATTATCTTTTATAATGATCAAGTAATCTATATTGAAATTAGACTAGACATTAGCTTTAGTTTTTAGGTTTTTACTATGTTTTTTTTCTAATTGTTTTTATTGTACTATTAATTTAACAAAGTTTGCCTATGCTTTCTAAATTATGGATTGCTCTTAAATCAATTACTATCGAATGCTTCACTGAGCGAAAAAAGTGGTGATATTAACCACAATGATTATCGGCCTATTTATATATTTGTCCATTTTGAATGATAAAGTTATAACTTATAAGCAACATCTTTCTTGGTAAAATAACATAAATTAGTAGTTCATTCGAAAACAACAAATAATTTGTTATAATGACAACTGATATCACACGATTTGTCCAAAAATTCGTGCGAAAACCGTTAACCTGCAATTTAGTTAGTTTGAGGCATGCACAAACTTTAACAATTTATTTAAAACTTTTTTATGTTTTTTTGTTAGTTTTTTTTTATTTTTATAA
>JAAAKO020039607.1:0-12303 GCA_010015015.2 Bolitophila cinerea
CCCAGAATCTATTCGTTTTTGTTTTTCTCGCGACGATTTTGTATAATATCCCAGAAAAACATGTTCGCGCCGAAGTGTGCACGCCGAAATGTGCGCGCCGAAATGCTACGCGCCGAAATGTGCTCGACGAAGTGTGGGCGCCGAAACAGCCGCAAACCAATAAATCTACCACATATAAATAATAAGGCCTTAAAAACAGCCCTATAGCTAAAATTCTTATTATAATAAACCTATTTGACTTAAATTAGATCAAGCATTTCTTTAAAATCGAATTCAAAATTAGCACCTAATCCAAATATAAATATAGTTAAACCTGAAAATAATAATAAGAATTGGCCTATTCTATAATCAATAAAAACTACATAAAATCGAATTATTAAATGAATACATGCAGTTACTATAAAGTAAAAGAATGTACTAAGCAGAAACATGAGTAGAAGCTGCCAAAGCAGCAGATAATCAAGAATAGAAAGGAATTTGAGATAGTTTTGTCACAGCCTCAAGTATAACTAGATCCAATTTTTATTATATTAAAACAAATTTCAACTACCACAATTTAATATTCAAGCAATTGCTAAAAATAAAGCCACATCTCCAATTCGATTAGATTAGATAAAAGATATACCACAAAAACCTTAAATTTAAAAACCCAAACAAGACTAAACAACCGAAAGTTGCCAACCAATTGGTTGCAAAATTAAAATTTCAATAGAGACAAAATATCAATTATGTAAGGATTAGAGCCGTTATTTGGACCGGGTACCGTCGTCACTTGAAGATATTGATATACCAAATCATAAACAAAGAAAATAAAATAATATATAAAATAAAAAATTGGAATACATTTTGCATCCTCAAATGCCCTGAGGATAGAAACGTGATATAGTGAGGGTTTTGTACAGATCGTTGCAAAAACCCTGCACAAACACAAGGGCAGAAGCTATGGCCAGACGTGGCAGGTTCCCCGATGATCAGACTCCATCAGAATAAAAACCTTTAAAAAAATCTGATCGGTTAAAAAATAAAAAAATACACGTGCTATGCACTGTGTAAAGCCAAATGCAATTCGGTGCACAACCGGAATGCAAAATTGTTGCTTGGCTTTGATCTTAGCATATGCATAATTGTAGGCCATTACTTATTAGAGTGGGCCGCTTTTTTGAAAAAAAGCAAAATTAAATTATTTTTTTATTTACAATAAGACCTGAAATTTCGATAATTTCTTATAGCTATTGCATTTGTATCGGATTGGAACTTCTGTCCTAATAATTGACCATGGATCCCTTACTAAAATCGCGATACCGAAAAAAGCATTTTCAAATAAATGGACAGATTGAATAAAGTATTTGTGCGCTCGCGCTTTAGTTTTATCGCTGCGTCACGCATTTATTTTATTGTTTGCTGGCGTGCGCGCGTGCAATGTTGTAAAATGGTGATATAGTGCCACGGAACGCCTCTTATCTCTTCGCGCGCGCACGGACATTTTTGTTCATAATATACATTATTTCAAACATATATTCACATTTGGTTTACGCTATTTATTAATAAAATATGTGTAAGATGGCGCGGCGCAAGAGCGCAAAATTCCACTCTCCACATAAAAGCGAGTTTATATGTATATAAGTTTATATATATATATATAATGCACTTTGCATTGTAATATAGCAACTCGCAAGCAAACCAAAGTCTGCGGGTTGTCGCCTTGCAAGCACACACAAGTAGTCCAAAATCTTGATTTGAACATTCCTTTGATTGTTTCAGCAAGGCTTATTTTACAGAGATCCCTCTGCTTGTGCTATGCTATAATATGCGATTCATCCAGGACTGTATATAGCATATATAGCTTATTGTATACCCACAAAACTCAGCATACCAAACGATTTAAAAAATGTATAAGCTTGCGCGTTTTACTTGGCGCTCGCACGATAAAGCAAATTTACGTGCTCGTATTTAAGTAAATCATGGCACGTTTAGCAGTTAGAGGAGACACACGCACGCACTCGCTTTATCGTGTTTTTTATTCATTTAAATATATTATCACACACTCGCACGCACCCGAAGCAGATTTTAAGATAAACTCTGAGAATGACCCGAATCAAATAAATTGTTTACGCTCGTGTGAAGTCTACACAATTTAATGTCTCTGACAAATTCTTTATTTTATGATTTGCAAAAATGGTGGTGTAAGACATTTGAAAATCGCCTGTAATGCTAGCCGAACAAGAATGCTTCTCGGATTCAACTGGAATCCAGTTCTGAAGTAGTAGGAGCGGCATTCGATTGACCTCTTTTTGACAACAAATTATCACTAAATATTTGTATTAACCCACCCTCATCTTTTTCAAAATATCTTTAAAAATTATCTTGAAAAAGATCGAGTTGCTAACGCTTTTCGTTTGGACAACTCCCAGATATAAACAGTGGCATCGATTGACCACTTTTTGACCACAAATGACTACCAAAAAACTTTTTACAACCATTTATTCCAAAAATAATATCAGCATCAGTAATAAACTTCACACTTTCTCCCAAATAGAAAAGGCGTTTTTTGCGGCAATCGATTGACCTTTTTACTACTAATAATTTGGATTGAAAAAAAGTATTTTTGCGGCAATCGATTGACACCTTTTTGAATAAAAATGGCCACTAATAATTGTAAGAATTTTTTCCGAAAATAGTTATTCGAATGCCGCAAAAATTAAATAGACCTTGAACTTAATTTTGAATAAATTTTAAATAACTTCTTTACCGAGTGTGGTATATTTTATATATTTTTGGGTCAAACGTTAAATTGGCCCTCCAAAACTATTTTTAAAAATATCTTATTAACAAAGATCAAAAAAACAATATTTTTTTTCGAATTTAGCTTTAAAACTCGACTTTTTCAAGAATTTCAAAATATTTTAAACTTTTTGAAGTCAAGGGAATTATAACAAAAAAAAAACAGGTCACATTGTGTCTGCAAAAAAAACTTGTTTGAAAGACTTTGTTTTATAAGAATTCTCCAAAATAAAATAAATAATTCCCGATTTCTCGAAAACAAAAAGAAGATTACAAATGCATATCTCTATGGCCAAGACAAAAAACCATCCATGCTGCCAACGAAGCGTTCTAAACTAGTTCGAAAATAGATAAAACCGAAACAGGCTAGTTATTTTTTATATGTTTTGCGAATAATTTATGCCTCTATTATAATTATTACAGTAGCTCGGATTTCTAAAAAGTCGGATTTGTAGAGTTGTTTGCTGTTTGCGTATACAATGGCTGTTAGAGACGCATATTGATGACAATATATGATGAGTAGTAGGGTGACAATCATTAACATAGAAGCAAATAAAGTTGTCTTTGTTCCCACCTCCTTAAAATAATAGTTTTCGTATTACACATAAAAAATAAAAGTTACAAGTCATTTTGTTCATATTTAGAGGTTGCGCAATAATTATTTTTAATATGTATGTAAATTAACCTCGTCATATGCTCGAAAAACAAGTAAAAGCTACCAATATTTACTAAATAGAATCCAACCAACCAAGTAACCAATCAAATTATGATTTCTCTAAATTTTATGGTGGCACCATCTCATACACCAAACAAATTTTCTGCTGCCATTTATTTAGGATATATTTTATTAAAAATAAAAGCTTTTACACAGTATAGTGTAAATTCTGGGCATGGATCCTGTATCTCGTTATCGATTGCTATATATTGTATATTGTACGAGGGTAGATTGCAAAGTTTCCGGAATGGGCAAGAAAACTCAGTATTTAAACAGGTTTTTGTTTTTTATTCTTCCACATAGTCTCCTTGCATGGCGATACATGTTTCCAAGGGGTGCTCCGACTTTTTTAAGCCCTCAGAAAATATGATTTCGGAAACTCTGCTAAATAAGCATTCGTGGCGGTGATGACCGCCTCATTAGACGTGAAGCGTTTTCTCCTGAGCCAATTCTTCATGTTTGTGAACAAATAGAAGTCGCAGGAGGCCAGGTCTGGAGAGTAGAGGGATGCGGCGGCAGCATTAAATATACCCCAAAACATTTTCAGTATACAACAACATTCGCAGGCGCAAGCGCAGCACTCTTCTTTTATTTAACAAAAACACAAGAGAAGAAGAAAGAAAAGATATTTTGGGTGATTTTTTCAAGGTATAGTTTGCCTGTCACCGATGCGGCACTACCTCGTAGCCCAATTCAACCAATTTAGCCACATTTTTACTTTGCAAACGAGGCCGTTTCTTCTATTTCGCGCAACTTCACTCGACGATCGGCTAACACAAGGACAAGGACTTTGTCCACCATTTCCTGATTTCTTACCCTTTTTGAACATCCACTGGGTTGATCATCCTTGTGCTCGTACGGCCACATTTAAACTCGCTCAAACTGAAACTGACAGTCGAAAATGAAGGTGTGGATGTTCCATGATCTTTCTGCAAAATATTTTGTATCTCCGTCGCCTTTTACCATCCATCCAGAAATGTTTGATGACTGCCCGAAATTCGTGTCTATCCATTTTTGCATAAATGCCTATTCCGAGCCATATCTTGCCTATTCCGGAAACTATTCCATCTATTGCTATGGACCAAATATTCTAATTTTCCAGCGATTTTCAAGTGAATTTAACAAGAACTCATACGATAGTGGAATTACGAGGCTAAACAATAAAATCCACTAAAATACGGTCTTGAAATTCATAAGGACTCAAATAACAACAGATCAACCTAGAAATGACTACAACGAATTGCTACAACTCTCTCTCTCTCTCTCTCTCTTGTTTCTGGAAGACTCTACACCGAAGATAACTATTCATGCGCCTGGAGCTTTACATCGAGGTAGTTGGATGTCTAAGATAGTATACAGCATTAAGATCTGCATTTTTTGGTCTCAGTTCAAACTATCTGCCGGAGAAATCTCTGGGCTTCGAGATTTTAATGTGTTTGTACTACAGATTTATATAAGGTATTGGTATACTTCTCGCTGTGGAGAATTTGCACCTTACAATGACCTATAACTTTAAAAGAAACTCGATAAATATAAGAAAACAAACAAAGTTATTTCCGATGCTTCAGCTAAAAGTTTCTCAAGATATTTTTTAAGTGATTTTATTAGGTAAATGAACAAATTTAGAAGGTGGGACCCTAAAAACATTATTCAAAAAAATATATTAGTACAGATAAAATATATCAGTTTAAACATATTTTGTTATTGAATTATTTTATGAATCTTTTGGTTATTTAATTAAATTTTAAATTTTATCCATTATTATTAAAATAAATAAGTATGATGTTTATTGAAATTTAAATTACGAAAATATTAATAACTAATAAATAATATTCAAAACTGTCCACCAAATTATTTAAAATCTAACAAAAAAAAAAGTTGTTCATCTAAATAATCAAAAATGTGCTCCAAATTATATTAAAATGCGCACCAAAAGAAAAACGGTTACGCAAAAACGAAATATTGGGATAACTGCTTTTATTCAGTGTGGCCATTAAAGCTAAATTATCGCACAATAGTAGCAATAGGTATCATTTATGTCAGCTGTATGTTGCAGATTATCGCTGATTTTTTAAATTTTTAAACTTAAATGTCGGTTAGCGCAGCACTCTTCTTTTTTTATCAAAAACACAAAGAGAAGAAGAGAGATAAGAGATTTTGGGAGATTTTTACACGGTATAATTTGCCTGTCACCTTTAATATCAAATAATCTTTTTGTTGGTTGTTTTTTTTAAATTATTATTATTTAATTTTCTTATTACTTTTTGTTTAGACAAATTGTTTTTGATAAATTGATATTAGACAAATTATTTTAGACAATTTTCTGTTAGACTATTTGTTTAGACAATTTTTTTTTTTAATAAAAAGATGTTGAAGGTAGTATAAAATAAAAAGCACTAAGAACCGCTAAATCAACAAAAAGGGGAAACTGTGCCACCCTGTTCAACGCTAAATATCCAAGCTTAAACTCACATCAGACATCCCAACAACTAGCACACTAACTGCAGGCGCGACTGCAGGACAAGAGCGGCGGCGGTGGCGGCTCAGCGACGCGGCGGCTTGGTAACCGTCTTATTAAATATTATATACACACTCTTGTGTCTTGTTGTGCGCGCCTCGCGAAACGCTTTCGCATGCGCGCGTGCAATATAATTTCGCTAAATACATGTCCGCGTGCACCGCGCACCGCGCAAATCCGGAGCAACGGCGCACGGCGTCCGTCGCCGTCGTTTCGCGGCTCATCATCTGCGTGCGATGATTAATTGGATTGGTATGTTCTTTGCGCAGCCGCGCCGCACTTGAGCGCGCCCATTCCTGTGGTTAGTTGATTTTCGAAAATCATGCTCATATATATATGTTAAACAGCATGTATTGTATGTGTGTGTGTGTGTGTGTGTGTGTATGCGAATCCGATCAAAACATAATATGCTATAACCACAGTGGCATAAATATCGCGGTAAATACGTGGGAATAAATTACGGCTGAATGGGTATAATAAGGCGTTGGGTTGCGTTTCGGTATGCGTATGCGTGCGCGCTTGATATGTGAAATTCTTTTTGTCGGAATGATATTGGCCGATGTGATGTGCATTGTGTAATTGCACCTTCGTCTGTGTGTGTGGTAAATGCAGTTATTATGTGCACTTTGTATCCTACGGGGGGCTTTGGGCTTTCAAATTGGACCTAAATATTGTGTTGAGTAGACTTCACTTACTATTTCATTATGCACACGGTCATCAGTTATTTTTATTTATTTGGATTTAAATAAGACATTTTAATTGATATTTTATAAATAAGAAATAGTTCATTGTCGTTGCCGTGACCTACTGTCTTTTGAAATATATTTATTCTAATTTCATTTATATTTTATAGTATAGAATTCCAGCTTTTTAACCGAGTCTTTCTAGCCAGCGTTTTTTTATATTAGGTATAAAGTAATCGATTTTTAATAGAGAAGTAAAAATCCGAGTTTCTACTCTTTTAGATGTGGATTCCAGTAGAATCCGAGAAGCATTGTTGTTCGAGTAGATTCTAGTTCTAAAAAAGTTGGAGCTCAGATTGGTAGATTGGCAGATTGGCTCTATAGCTACTAGTGCTTATATTGTTCATTTCGAATACCACTGGCTAGAAAAATTCGAGTTATTATCGAGATAAATCCGATAAATCCGTAATTTAAATTAAATTAGTCGAGTCTATCGAATAACTCGAATCAAGCTCGAAAATGTTTTCAATAGGGACATAACTATTTTGTATTTTAATACTAACGCACCCTTATTATTTTTACAGGATCTGTAAAAGTCTAAACATTAATGAATCAATGAGCAACGAGCTATAATATAAACGATCAAGCGGCTTTATGAGTTCATGAGTTAATATATAATATTAATAGTCCAATAAACAGCTCAATGCTGGTCAGTTATGAGGCCAATTTCTGGCTCAAAGTATACATTTAAAAACAAAATTGCCGTTTTTGGGATGAAGGAGCAACCATCTAAAGCTTTCCAAAAAATTTAAACACCAGATCAATAAGAGATTTTACTTCAATTAAAACTTCTAAAAAAGAATTCTTTAATTTTCTTGCAAATCATAAGCATTACTAAATATTATATTAATTTACACTTATTTCGTAATTTTTAGCAATTAAGTTACCATTCTCGTTACCAGCCGCTGATTTTGATGATTATGGTGGATAATGATGAGATTTTATAAAACCTGTTTTTAATTATTTAATATTATTTTAAAGATTGAATTATATAAATTAGCTTTATTACGAAATAAACCCTTGCCATTTTATAAATTGTACAGATAACATTATTTATAATTTTATATGATATAAATAATATTATTATCATCAAGTAATTGACAATCGGGATATTGTGGGGATATCTCTGGTTCTAACAGGTACTTACAATACAGAGCCTGGATCAATGCAATTTATTGTTGTTGAGAGATCATTTCGGTGCCAATCGCATAAACATAGCTTTACGCTACACATATGGTAATACAATGGCCCTTACTAATAAAAACACACTAAACTCGACTTTAACAAAAGTCGATTTTAAATTTGAGTGTAAAAATGTTGCAATCTTAAGTATGCATAGGGTAATAATTTGTGTAATATCAACTAATTGTTAATTTTAACTGTGAAGTTTGAAACAATTTAATAATAATTAATAGAGCAAGGAAAAATACAAATACATAATTGTCTCTGTACATTTAAATTATGGGTACTAAAAATATTTTTAAACTGATTTTTAAATTTATTTTTTCTTTACATTTTTAATTTATTTAGCTTTTTATAAGGAATCACCCTTAAAAAGGTCATAATTTTGGTATTAAACTACTGTGGTAAATCAAAGTTATTTATGGTCAGTTTTGGTATTCTGTGGTCAAAAAGTGGTCAATCGAATGCCTCCAAAAATATATATTTTAGAGGGGTTGACGAACATGCAGTTGGCTAGTAGGCCAGACCATAATTATAATAAATCGTCAATCGTATTATTTGTATATAATTATTAGACTCAACCAATTTAACCATTTTTTATTGACTCGTTTACATGTCTGTTTGTCGGTTTGGATAATTTTTCAATTTGTTGTAAACTAATGTCCCAGTGATTTAGAGTATTGATATTTAATATATATTCAAACAAGATTTGCAGTGCATTTTAAATCAACAAACGCAAATACTGGAACGACAATTGCTGCAATCCGACAAAATGATTAACCGATATGGGTCCCCAAAGATTCCAGGACACGTTATAGAAAAAATCCAAGGTGCATCTCATAATTTCGATGTTATTCCTCATCTGTCCCAAAATAGCCAGCAGCATAAGTTTCACGACGACTATAGTACAATCAATAAGGAATCTCAAATAACCCATCCGCCAGCAGGACATCCGTTGAAATACATCAAAACATGTAATATAAGGGATAACTTGGCATCTAATATTGTTGATACCAAATTACCGGGGGAACAATTTAAAGAACCTATGTATTTCAACTCGGGCAACACATAAAATATAAAGTTTGTTCTTTGTTTGTTTTTTTTCTTCTAAATAATATATAATTAAACGCATTTTCTATAGAAACCATATTTAATATTATAAAAAATTATCTTAATTATCTTATCTTACGAAAGAAAATTTTGCGAAAAATCTCCGGAAAATTCTAAAAATCAAAAAATGGCATTTTTGTATTGGATTTTGTGTGCAATCGTTTTGGAATTTTCGTCAACCGCTTCCCGTCATCCCGAAATTTACTACTGCCGATGAACTTAATGCATGCCTCAAATCGTCGACTTTGTGGCGATATGTCAAGAAGTTGAAATTGACCACAAACATGAGAGTCACGTTGCAGAACGCCTTATCGGTGACTCAATTCTCAAGACAACTGCTGACGCTTGGCAATGGTCAAATTCTTGTTGATGTTTCGACTGGATTGATATCGTTCCCCACAAATTTTTGAGAGTTAAAATCATCATCATCATCAAAGTGATTCCCGATATTGCACACAATATAAATATCTCGATTTTATTAGTGAACGGGAAATACTACCAGCTAAGAATTGATCTCTTTGATAATCAAAATGATGACAAGATTTTTTGTTACAGCTGGCTCATTTTGTATTGATATATATCATATCATCATTATTTAGCTAGATTTTTTATGGATTTAAAACTGATTTGAGGCGAGACGAAGTTCGTCGAAGTTAAATAATATTTTTTAGAGAGAAATTAAAAAAAATATATAATATTAAGTAACCAAAACTTTGTACGCTTTTTTTCTTAAAACAAATATGTTTTCATAGCGTGATCAAAATTCTAAAAATCTATTTGAATGATAAATCTTAAATTTGAATGTGTTCTTCTATTCTATATACTAAAAAAAGACAATTTTCAACAAGTAATAATAAAATATAAATATTTATAGAATTTCTGTGATTTTTTTTTATATTACCATTAAACAAATGAAAATAACGAATAACGATTTACTAAATATTCGCAGTGGCACATTAGCACAGGTAAATAAACAATTATAAATTCAGTACTTCTTACCTGTTGTTTGTAGTCTATGTGCAATTGTGCATGCTCATTGCACACCGTGTTTAGTAAATAGCCGAGTCAGAAGGCATATAAATAATAAACAATATATGTACATAAATTTCAAAAGACGAAGCCGACGGAGACGTGATCTCGTAATTCAAAAGTGCTGAGATCATCTTATACAGAAAGTAATAAATTCGTTCACAGAGAGTGTGTGTACTCAAATCGCATCACCATTAGAATTAGTCGTATTTGAAAAACACATATATTTTTAACTGCGCTAACCGCTAAGTACACACACACATACATACAATAAACTGTTTAACTAGGTGAATAATAAATGGAATCCCCAGGTCGACACGCGCGTCAGACAACTACAATACATTGCGCATGCGCACACATTCGTCTGTGATGATCATATATGATCGAATTTAATTGCAATTTGCACACTGATCTCGTGTCCTGATAGCAAACGGTTTTACATCCGGATTTAAATATACGACAACTCTGGTGTTTGTGTGTGTGTGTGTATACCTAGGCAGGGTGTATTTATAGCTAATAGGTACGACTATCTCTAAATCTCAATGTGCGTGTAATTAGAGTGTTTGTTTATGTTACCGCAGCAGAGCAGCGTCTGGGTTATGACGTGCGTCTCATCTGTGTTTCTCCAACTCTAATTGTATTATTTTTGTATAACTATTAGAAAAATAATAGAGATAATCTACGGCTATTTATAATTATATATTTAATTTTTTTTTTTTTCGTATTTATTAGATTATATTTGTTTGAATTGTGCATCTACATCTATTTGTGTATATATAATTGGAAATAGGTATAATTGTAAGTGGATTGTTATTGCGGTTGTTTGCAATTGGGCTCTGCAAAAAAAGGCTTGAACGGAAATTCCTGAACGTTTATGAACTAAGCAAAGCTGGGCTGAATGTGGTTCCGAAGATCTGACCTATTCTGATTGTTTTATAATATCATTAAAAACATTTAGGGCGGTTTGATTTTGCAAAAAAAAAAAACTATTTTTAAATTTTTTTTTTAAATGATAGGTATTGAAAATGTTTATGATCATTTCTATTCAAATTCTAATAATTTAATAAAATATTTAAAAATAAATTTCATTCGTTTTTTATTGTTATATAATTAATTGATTAAAATTATATTATATTATATTGCATTTAATGTCAGTGCCACATCCAAGGGAGGATCTCTTAGGGCTTAAGTCTATCCACGGAGCTCCAAAAAATATAAAATAGTAACAATTAATACATAATCTGTGATAATCTAATTACAATTACAATTACATTTTATTACCACAAAAATTTCATAATTTGTTGCTAGGAAACTGAAGTAAGAGAGGTTTTTTTTCTGAAGTTATGATTTTATGTTTATTTGTTTATGTATATCTCAATTTATATTATCAAATTGTTATTATTATTCTAAGGTAGAATATATATATACATTTCGGACACCCTGTAAATATGTTTCTGTGTAAACCATAAAACATAAGGCAAATCATTTTTATATATAAAAATCTAATAAAAATAATTCAAATATCGTTATAGGCTATTCAGGCAATAATAAGTTAATGTGTACATTTAAGTTTTTGCTCCGGGAAAACCCGGGAATTCAAGTTTTTAGGAAGGACGAATCTTCTCATATTAGCTACGCGGGTATAGAAGTATAAAACAGGTTTTACGTCTGTAGTAATGGCTGCAGAAAAGAATTTTCTCTCCTTTTGAAATATCATAGTTTTATTTCCCATTGGCCATATTTTATTTCAAATCTCATCTAATAAGTGTTTGTTTAATATTTATTTAAGATAAACGTAAATATTTATTTTGTCAACATTTTAACTTATTTCCTCTTATCTGATACGTTAGCACATAGATTCGTTTGCATGGGATTAAAAAAAAAAACAATAAAAAAATCAATTACAAAATTGAATTTTTAAGATGAGATTGGAATTAGAATAACACTACTAGAAACCGTTTGATACAAAATTACATTAACAATTATTTTAAATATCTCAATTTGAGTATGTATGCAATTCAAATATACAATTTATTTACTCTATTTATATACGTAAATTATTTTCACCTGAAGCCAAAATATCTCAAACGTAGAACGGCTGTGTGTATCCCAATTCCTGAAGATAGCGGATCATGATGGCTCGGTTATAGTTTCGCACTGGGCAGGACCACAGTACATGATCGACTGTCTCATAGTCTTGCTGGCAGTGTTCACATAATGGATTT
>JAAAKO020039618.1:0-12302 GCA_010015015.2 Bolitophila cinerea
AGTAGTGACTGCCGCTGTTTATCGGTCTTTGCTAGACAACATGTTTTCCATCTAGCGCCCCGACACAATTTGGATAGTTCCACCGCTCCAAAAAACGATCCGATATGCGTGTCCATTCCTCTTCCGTACTCGGCACCTGTAATATTAAAAGTTTACAATTCGGTCAATTATAGATAATAATTTTCGTTTTAATTCTTTAGCCTCGCACGTCTCTGAAATAATGGTAGAGATCGTTGCAATCGGGATACGAAAAAAATAAGTCAGATCACGGAACGAATTGCCTGGAAATTTGTAATTGAAGTATCATATGCGCCAACAAATACATGTAGGTTCTGTTTATATAATAACTTATCAGTAGCCAGATAACGAAGCGTCAAACAAAGCCTCTCGCTAGCAGATATTGCTTCTCTCATATGAGTGTTTTGCTTTTCAATGATTGGAGCTTTAGCAAATCGTCATAATCGTTTGTAAAGGTGGTGTGGCTTCTCATCTCGCAATTCACTTATAATTACTTGGTGTCCACTACGATCATTCCTTTTCAACATGAAATCAGACACCCATTCTGTACGTTGATGAAGTTGTCTTTTCCTCGTATTATTAACTTTCCACTGGCTTCTTTCCTCTTCCTCTTGCTCCTCTATTTCTTCAAATTTTAATATAAATAATTCCATAGCCTCCAATTCATTCATTTTAAACAATTAACAAATAACAATTAAATTCTCAGTTCAGACTGATATGATATGATATTTCTCATGCAAGTTATCGCTTGCGATAATAAAAATGGCATGCTGTGTGAACACAACAAAAATGTAGCATACGATTTCTCGCATACTATCATATCGCGCGTGATTATCGCCAGGCGATATCGCTTGTAGTGTGAACCAGTGCTGCCAGACGAATATAAAAAAAAACTTGTATCTTTATTTGCTGCATCTTTTCCTTCAAAACTGCATTTATTCCAAAAAAATAGTTGTAGAGCTGTATATTATATGTGTATAGCATACATACATAATGAAAAAAAATACATAAGAAATAAATAATTCTGTTTATAAAAAAATATTTTTTATTTAATTGTATACATCATTGCTGACATTTTATCTAACAAATTAATAGGTAAAATTAAGTTATAACAACATGAATTGCTGCTTTTAATGTACTGTTTTGTATGTAAGCAGTTCCTTTGTTTAGTTTTATTCAGATTTATTTGAGAAAAAAATCTTTCTACTGTAGCCGATAAATGTGGCAAAATGAAAATGGCAAGAACAATTTTGGTCATAATTGGAAACATCGATTCACCATTCATCGATTTCATTTTAAAAATGTGTTCCCAAAATTTGCTTGAATTCGTTGTTGTGGTAGATATTGTAAAAATCAAAATTTTCTATATATATTATTTCGTTATCAAATATCTGTAAATTCTTTAGGTTTAGAATATCAGGAAACATTTTAGTTAGAGGTGTTAGTGTAATGTTCATTTTTCCATTTATCCAATTTTCTTTATTTAAAAAATCTAAACTTTTTAGGAACTCATCATTGAATTCAAATCTATTAAAAATTTGGTGTGTCAGTTCAATGTAAAAATTCAAACAATTTTTTTTAAATGTTTTTAATTCGTTTTCAGGTACGGATTCATTTTCTATATGCATTCTCACAGCAGCGCCAAGATAAATATTATCTATTGGTAGAAAATGTATTGGGTTTTTGTAATTAATTAAATGAAGTGGAGTTGTGTTATATGTTTAACATCTCCTAATAGTCTAAACAACTGTGGTGTCTCTGACTGAAAAAGTTTATTTAAGTTGTTTATCATTGGAAGCATATATGATAAAAATTTTAAGTAAAGCTCATGGGTGTTTTAAAACTTCTAAAATACCCGTTGCGTTTGAAATATTGTCAGTGTACGGCCATATTAAAATATACTTTAATTGCATTGTATAATGCCAATAAACACTTCACAACGGCTTCTAAAGAGAGCCATCTGGTCTGAGAAGGATGTAATAATTTCAATGGCTTTATATCTAGAAGTGACTGTATAGCAGCAAACTCCGATATACGCTTAGGACTGTTTTGAATGAAGTTGTAAACATCCCGTGCTATAGCTTTTCAATGCTGTCCGGTAATTTTGCGCATGCATATGATGAGCATAATGCGAAAGAGTGACAGACAAATTTCAAAACAAATAAATTTGGGCAGTCTGCTTTTAAATATGTTACCACCGAACTATTTTTGATAGTCATAACACTTGCTCCATCAGCTCCATATCCGATTAGGTTCTTGGCATATGGTACCTGATGATCAGTAAAAGATTTGACGATTGCATCGTACAGTGTTTTGGCATCAGCTTTATGCATAAGGTCCCAAAAATAATCATTAACTACATAATTTTGGCTAACTCTAAAAACAATACTGAGCATTTTTTTTAGTGAATATGTCAGTCGATTCATCCGCAATAATAGAAAAATATTCTATTTTCAACATCTTTGTCAAGTCTTCTTTTTGGTGTTTTCCCAAAACATTTTGAACTATAGCTGTTGACTTTGTTCGTTTGCACTGAATAGATTTAGGTATCTCTGAATCCGGAAAGATCGACTTACATAATTCCGTAAGGTGATCCATGGTATTAAAGGAGATATTATGCTCAACACAAAACGCACTCAATGCAATTTCCGCTTTATGAGTTTTTTTAGGCATGGCTAGAGACTGATTGGAAAGATTGTCTGACGTCTACCTGATTATTCAAGGAAAGCATATTCCCACTGTGTTTTTTTGTGTTGCGGTGCACCTTGCGCTACTAAGTAAGAATCACATACCTTGCAAAAAGCTACAGTTTTATTTTTATCTTTTCGGTCCGGAACTTCTAGAATCCAATCTTTGAAATCGGGATCCTTCTTCCAACTGGAATTAAAACCAAGTTTTGTTCGTTGTTTGGTTTTCTTTAAAGAAAACATTGTATAAGTAATTTACAAGTTTTTTTTCTGGTATAACATCTGGATCTAATAAATCATCTAGTTCAGAACTCTCTAATTCTAATAATTGTTCTATCGAGTTTGTTCTATCTTGCAAATCATCTTCTACACTAGAATTATCTTTTAGGTTTTCTGTAGCCATGTTTAAAACCATCCGCTCTATTAATTGTTCTTTCTTTCATTATTTGTATTATTATTATTATTATATTAATTTTCTTACTTTTATGTTTTAAGGGTTTTGCAAAGATTTCAGGTTGCGAACGCAACGAATCCGCTGACGTTGAAGCATTTTGAAAATCATCTTGTGGATTGTGCCGTTCTTTGAAATAATTTTAAAAAATAATAATATATAACTTCTCATTTTTATAATAATAATATTTGTTTCTATACTTCTTTGAAGTATAAACACAGGAATGCTAGATAGGGTACTTATCGACGTAACAAGAAACACCACACATACACAACTTGTGTACATACACTCATAGCGCATACATCGCGTTTTCACTATAGAATTTCGGTAATGCAACTTATAGCGCACCGAATTATTAGTAGTATGCGTGTTTTGCTAACGCAGTTCTCTACCATGTTTGTTACGCATACTGGTTTGACATTATCATTCCCCACTAGCCTTCATCGAGTTTTTTCGGATATTTTTCGACTATTTATCGGATAAACTGCATACATCGCGTGAATGCTTTCATCAAGTTTTTCGTCGTACTAGATTGTATATTAAAATCCATTTTTTGTAGTACTATATATTTTCGCCAGGTGTCACCACTAGAATTATCAAAGATTTAAAATGTCGACAAATAATAAAATAATCTAAAAATCAAAAATAAAAATGTCTGATTTGAATAAAAAAAATATTTATAATTAAAAATAATATTAATATTTTTGATTTGAAAACGTTTGGCCACTCGTAATTTTTTCGCTTGTTTCTCCGGGACCTTACACGATTATTCCCTGAGTCTGAAAAGGCCACAACTTCAATCTTGTGTAAAGCCTAAAATATTGTTTGGTTAAAATATATAATCACATATTTATATTATATTAAATAAAAACAAAATCTTACCAAGTTTTTAATAGCATGCATATGTGGTCAGTCGGTGATGGTGCCTGGTGCGTCAAAAATCTCCTGTGCGGCCGCATTTTTAAAGCACTGCGACTGCAACTTTGCATAACAACGCACAAAAAAAACAAAATGTTGAATGTTCAATGATGGATGATGGTTGTCACAAATTCAAAACGCAAAACGTGTGGTGCTTGATGGTGGTGTTTAATAAACAATCTCCAAGTATTAATAATAGAAAATCTACTTTTAGTACTGCATTTTACAAAAGTAGTATAAAATGGCTAGTTGGGCAGCTTGAAAAAAATATTCAGAACGTAACAGGCTGTGATGACAAGGCGCACAACATTCAATCGAGTTAATAATTTAGAGTGACAGGACGGAAATGCGCCGCGCAGTCTGTTTAAAAAACCCAATCGGAATTCCAGACCTGATTTAAGCCTGAAATACAGTGTATCGTTGAGGCATTAGCCGCCATGAATTTTACACAGGCGACACCCCTCAAAACCGCCGCAAAACTGAGGCCTACTCGAAAGAAACTCACGAAGTTTTGTGCGTTTCCATGCGCTGCTTTGCATTGAACATTTCAAATAAAAAATATTAAAAAATCGACCGCACGCTCAGCTCTCAAACGCGCTAACCACTAGCCTACGGTGGTAATAGAATATATCAGATTCTATATATCAGATATATAGAATAAATTCATTATATGAAGAGGTCTATTATGATTTTAGTGCATGAAAAATCGTAGTCGTCGTTCACACAAAAATGTTCGGGATAATTCGACCGCTTAATTGATTTCCTACTGGGAACCGCGTTCGATCGTTTGACGACGTTTACGTGTCCGTATTTGACTTTCGAACATAGCCAACGATTAAACAGACCAGTAATCTTCGGGTATGCTCTTAAATCAGTATTACAATTTAGCAAGAACCATCGTCCATCATGTTTTGCGATTTCCAAATATTTTTGAAACGAAAACAGGACACAAAATTGACATCGTCCAACTTGTCCGGTGTCCTTGTTTATGCCGTTTATATGATTATGTTTATATTTTATATTGGTGACGTTTGAGCCACAGTTGGTTACGTTACGTCGTAATTTTCGTCGCGGTGGGCTCCAATTTGTAAAAACAAAATCGATTTTCGTCATTTCCGCATAAACTGCTATTTTTTAAGTCAACAACTGACGCATAGAATAAATAATCCGCACACACGCTTGTCAAGAAATCAAATATTAAAAAAAATCTCTGTCTAAAGCCGTTAGAACACCCGTTTGGCTATTCTAATAAGACAGCTCCCTAACTTTAGACAAGCAAAGTTTAAACGCCGATCCGGTGTCTAGATGTCTAGAAAGTGGTGAAGAAATACAAATTTCCCCGAACATGGTATAGAAACCGGTGTCTAAACTTAGATCAGGGTGAAGAACTCGGGCCATAGTACGTTAATGGACATACCGCAAATAATAAATCGAGATTTTGTAAATGTAAATAGTGTGTTCAATTATGTATATTTAAAAATCGATTAAAGTCTTAATTAATTTAGAAATATACAAATTAAAAATGGAAAACTATTAGTTTTGAGGAAGAATGTTAAATTAAAACCAATATTAAAAATATTTATAATCATCCAAATTGTACCAAAAAAGCAATATTGTGACAAAAAAACTATGATCAATAAATATATATAATAAATGTTACAAAAAACACTAACAAATGTACCATAATAAATTAAAAAATATGTCCAAAATTAGTCAAAAATGTGAAAAAAAAAATACATGTTTTTATTGAAGCAAAAATATGAAATTTTAACAATTTAAAAATTTATTTCAATTAAATGTCGCTATTTTATATGATTTAAAACTCGTACAAGACAAATATTAAGCAGAAAATCAAACAAAAGTATAATTTTTTCTTGTCAGATTTACCCTCATGCGGGAGTGTATAAGATGTACTGCCTAATTACGTAAAAGAGCACATATTTAACATTCGACAGGACCAGTTCTTTCACCCTAATAGTATATACAATACTGAACACTGAGCACACAGTACTACTATCAAACCAACCCATACGCAGTTATTATGCAGCTTGGATGTATGTATGTATGTAGTATATATTTTGTTTATATTTTGCAAAACAAATCAGGATAATTAGGCCTTAAGCACTTTTACAGTTGAACAAACACATCAAAGGCTATGTTTATTTTTGTATATCCCATATTAACGATTTTAAAGCAAGCAATGTATATAATAGACATACATACATACATACATATATTTTGAAACGCAATGGAAATTGAGCTGCCACCGGTGGCGGTTGGGCGGTTCGACACGGACAACGTGGGCGAACGCTTCGAGCGGCGGATGGGGGCGCTCTGTCGTGTTTCACTAATTAGTGAAAAACTGTTTCTCAATTCGGGACAAGAGTGTTCATTTTGTTGAATTTGTTTTGAATTAAAAATACATATTTTGGGAATTTTGGAATGAGATCGGGAGAGGGAAAATAAACGAGTTATTTTGAATATTGAGTACAACAGCTCACCAGAATTTAATTTGATTCATGTATTATGGATTATGGAAAAAGGTTTACCGTTTATCTGGAAATTGAACTGATCTGAAATTATTAAACATTTCCAGTTATATATATATATATATATCATTTTATTTTTCAAAACACTGTTTATATTGAAGCAAAACTGTGCTCATCTAAATAAATATAATATTATTTAATGTTAAATTAATGTTACTTACCACTTTAAACGTTGTAAATAATAAAAACTTTTATAAAATATACTAAAGTTTCAAAAATGAAATCCATTTGCAATTTCAACAAGTATTTTCTGTTTATTGTGCTTGATTTTTTTAAATTCATGTTTAAATATAGCGTTCATCGATTCCAGGAAAAAACACTGTTTTTATTTTTCAATCATCAATATAAATTATTTTTTAATGCGTGAGTGTGCCAGGATTATTAATACATTTTTAATTATGTATATTTTAAATACATAGCAAATAATTATGCGTATTTTGTGTCAGAATATTAAAACATATTTAGTTGTTTTTTTTAATTAGCATCCAATATTCTGTAGTTGTTTCCGGAAAGTCTGCATAAATCCGTATAATGTACCGCGAAATATCGAGCTACTCGTATATAAACCTCCTCCGCATAATATTGGTCGAGCATAAGCTCTGCGCCGCATCATTTGCGTATGCGGCCTAATGCTTAGCAATATTTCCGTTTTACGTTATTCCTTGAAATCCGATTACCCGCGGTCAGGCGCCCTCAATTACTCTCGCACAACGATACAGATTATTATTCCATTTTTAATTAAAACATTGTATTCTGGCGTAACGATGGAAACGACGGAAACGACGACAACGACAACGGTTATGTAGTATAGAAGTGGTTATGGCTCGTGGCTGGGTTATGGCTGCCACCGCATAATCCCGCACTTACCTCATTTCATTCTTCATCATTTTATAAAATATACATTTTACAAACGTTTGCAATTTCATGAAAGCTTTCTCTTGTGTGGCGTTTGATCGTGCTGTCCTTTGGCATCTTCTATTTTTATCTACTATCTATATATTTATATAGTATATAATATAGTACATGCAATTTAAGTGTTGTTGTTTTTGTATTTTTTTTGTGGCCACAAGACTTGTTTGGTATCAAATAACTAAAAAACGTATTTTCCGCTCATTTTTCCGTTGCAGAGTCACCAAAAAACGCACCACGTAGTTTGTTTGGGTGGCGGGGAGCTCGCGGAGGCTCTCTCAGCCCACCAGCCGTCAGTATGGCCACATCCGCCGGAATTTTACGCGATTGCGTACATCCCAACCTCAACGAGACCATCAAGTCCCATCACAATGTCACCTTTAAATTAGTTAAGACAGGTAAGTCGTTAAAATATTATATTGAACATTTTTTATTATATAGCATTCTATAGTAGATTACAATAGAAGGAAATTAAGATTCGTACAAGACAATGTGAGCAAAACCATGAACGAGTTTCATTATGAATTACCAATGTAAACATTGCTAATTATTTCACTATTCCAAGACTATAGACATTACATTATGATTATACTACTATAATTAGAATACATCCGAGCGGAACAATGAAAGCACACTATCAAAGCTCGTTTTATGTACACACACTAAAACAAGCCCAAAGTGTTAAGTATACTACTACAACTATATTATACACACTTGTATATATATATATATATAAATATATATTGTTGGCATACACCTTTTTCACTCTCGTCAAAGACAAACGCCTCGAGAGCACAGACATCATTAGTGTTCGCATGCGAATTCTGTTGTTTTTCTAAGAAAAGCTTCAGCGCACGGCGTCTGTCGTCGTCGTCTTGCGCCTGCTGAATAGCCTGACCACTTTAGCATCGCAAAGTCATAATTTCTGTGGGGGTGGGGATGGGGTGGTGGAAGTATTGCAGACAAGTCATTATAAATATTTCTGGTATATATCGTTTGTGCATGCCTGTCTGAGCGGGCGTGTAGGTTAAGTAAAACAAGCTGAAGGAAGCAGCAGAGAAGAAAGATAAAAGAGGTAAATAATTAGATGTAGAGTTTACACAGATCTCAATCTACAATAGTGTACTTATATATAATAAATCGACCTTCTCGTCGATTCAAACTTAAAACTTATCAAATACGATTTTTGAATATTCACTTCAGATTTGCTAATTATTTTACAAGAAAACATGTATTTGTGAATTTTATAAAAAAGAATCATTCCTCTAAAATTTGACTGTATTTAAAATTACCATCTTTTTAAAAAATATTTCCAATTCAAAATAATTTATAATTTAAAAGCTCACTAATTGAAATAAAATTGAATATTTTTAAAATTTGCCTAAAAATAAAATAATGGTATTTTCAAATAACGATTTTTTTTATAGGTAATTCTGTTAAAAGATCAAATTAATTATGACGACGATGGTTGATTCAAAACCACGAACCAAAAAACTGATTTATCGTGTGCGTACTATAGTTCTCGGAAACACTCGTCTCAATACCCACGCTTCTCGAAACCTACGTTTTAAAATATCTTAGATCGTTTAAATTTAAAATGCAAATATTTGTGTCATTCTATATAAACTCACAAAAGACATTTGCGCTTTGAGCATTATTTAAAACAATCAATTCCAAAAAAAAACTTAATATATATAAAAAAACTTAAAATTAATATATATGCTATTACATTTTTAAATATGTATTATTATGTTAAGCATTTCTAAATATGTGGGTTTCAAGAAGTATTGGTTCGATAAGCGTGGGGTTTAAAAATTACCTCTGTATACTATTTATATTTTTTGAGGTATGAAAAAATTAGTTGAATTGAAAACTATAAAATCATGTGTGATCTGCGGACGGATTCTAATTCAAATCTCATCTAGTGAGTGACTTTTTTATACATCTTGCATATGTGACGTCACATATACATATGTATAAAAAAAGTCACTTACTTACGTGATATTTGAATTAGAATACAGGCCCAAGTCACGTCACGGCGCAGCGCCCTATAAGAACTGTCAAAAGTATTACGTAAGACTGCATAAGACCCTCGGTAAAACCCACTGACGTTTGTCAGGATTCTAAAAAAAATAGAAACCACTTTTTATAAGAGAAAATTAAAATAGTATTGGGAGAATAAAGCGGTTATTTTAGTTTTAAATCAAAATAACCGATGTGTTATGTTGAGATTTTAATAATAGACAAACATATAATATAGGCGATATCAACAATGTCTAAAAATGCGATATAAATTGCGATATAAAAATGTTGATAAAATGTTTAGTATTTATTATCGAAAACGCCATGAGCATTGGCTCAATTTGACATAAAAGATTTTATACCATGTATGTCAAGAAGAAGAATATAGTGTCAATTATAAAATTTGGAACTCGGAAATGGAACTGCTGTGACTCGTAACTGTGATTGCTGAACTGAACTGCTGAATGGTGAATGCTGTATGCTGATTGATATCTTTACAATAAACAGAGTAGTGATAATATTTTTAATTAAAAAATATAATTATATATTTTAAACACTTTATTTTAGTGTTACCATTATAACAATCATAATAATTTATAAACACAGACGTTTGCTTTCGAAACCAATAATACAGTAGAACTAACCTAAAAATGTCGAAACATTTAAGCCGACTTATAACATCGTCAATGCAGTACATAAGATACCAGCCAAAGATACCAATTCAGACTCCCGTACGTTTTAAGACTACCGGTGATCCAACTAGAGGCAAAGGTCCAGTAACATGGAAAAACCTCTCACTGGTAGCAGTAGCTGGCACCGGTCTAATGGGTTTCTTTTACTATGTGAAAAATGAAAAAGACACAGGTACGTCGTAATTAATATATAATAGAACATTTTGTATGAAACATATTTTTTTTAGCCATCATGTTAGAGCGCAAAAGAATGCTAGGAAAAGCTGCAATAGGAGGAAAGTGGGAACTTGTGGATACTTTGGGAAAAATCCGGAAGTCCGAAGACTTCCTAGGACAATGGTTACTAATATACTTTGGATTTACACACTGCCCTGATATCTGTCCCGACGAACTAGAGAAGATGGCACTTGTTGTTGACGACATTGGTAAGAATAATATATATTTATATATTTATATATTTATTTGATAAAAAAAACAAAATTAAATCTCGCGATATTGCTAAAGCTTTGACGCTGATTTTTTTTGTAAAGTATTGCAAATTTGGATGCCGGATTGTGTAAGTAGTGAAAAGAAAATAGAAACTCCAAGGAAACATGCGATGCCAACAAGCAATATTCCAGACAGGATATTCATACATAGTTCACACATACATTCTAAGTAACGTAATGGAGCAATCAACTGAGTACATGCTCTGGTATATGCTTTGTTTGATAAAGTCGATCGAACAGCCATTTGACGACGGCACTGATACGCAGGGGTGAGCGCTACAAAGATTTTTTACGAAAACTTCGATATGCAGACTGTGACTATGTCTGCTTTTTATCTTATCATTCCGATGATGCAGACTGAGATTTATAAACATAGCGTAATATGGTATTAATTTGTTTTTTTTTTCATATATTTTTTCAGAAAAATCACAGCTTAAACCAACCATTCAACCAATATTCATAACTGTGGACCCACACAGAGATACAAAAGACGTTGTCGAAAAGTATGTTAAAGAATTCTCACCCAAACTGTTGGGACTAACAGGCACCGTCGAACAGATTCGTGACGTATGCAAAGCTTTCCGTGTATACTTTAGTGCCGGACCTAAAGACAAAGATGAGGATTACATTGTAATGCATTTTTTTAATGTTTAACTGATGTCATATAAATAAATAATACATTTAATTTCAGGTGGACCATACTATAATTATGTACCTGGTTGACCCGGACGGGGAGTTCGTGGATTACTATGGCCAAAACAGAAACCGAGAGCAAGTATCTAGCTCAATTTTGTTCAATATTATCAAATGGGAAAAACTTAACAAAAAGTCATGGTTCGCATAAATAATTGACATACAAAAAAACAATCCTATAATAATTTGTTGATCTTGATTTATTCATGTGTAACGTATATCATCATTCAAATATAAATATTTTAATGAAAATAATACAAAGTGATAGTTTAACAATAAAAAAACTAGCTAACATACATAACCTGTTTTCTTCTTTATGTATATTATAAGATTATCTACTATTTCAATTTAAGCCTAATAGTTATTATTACATCCTTATTATGAGTTATACTTATAAATACATATTTACTATTTATATAATACATTTAATATGTTTTTTTATTTACATTGGTTCATTTACAATCTATCTCCTAAATTATGGTATAGTATACGTATTGTATTTGTAAATATACAGAGTTTTTTGGTTTAACTAGTTTATGACTGACCAGAAAATAAAAAAATATATAATTGTGTTTATTTTTAAAGTTTATATAATTGTATGTGTGATTACATTTTATCGTTAATACCAAAAACTATTTAATATATTTTTAAAAAATAAATACAAAAACATATTAAACAATCCGCTTATACATATAGTAATCAAAAATTTATTTTTAATAATTCCTTATTTCAAAATTACCGTTTTTGTAAATTTTTCCACTTGTAGGTATTGAAATACACCTTTTGGATGGGCAGAGGGGCGGCATGAAATAGACCCCAAAACATTTTCAGTATACAACAACAATCATGTGCTGCGCAAGCGCAGCACTTTTCTT
>JAAAKO020039629.1:0-45697 GCA_010015015.2 Bolitophila cinerea
AATTTGACCATACGTACTCAGCATACATTCACATACATATATTTACATATCTATATCGCATCTATATAGCATTTACACACATACATACGTATTGGATTTCGCATTAAAACGTGACTCGGAAATAATATCGAAAAATAATATCGTATTCGTTTTTAAATCATTTTTTTGTAACATCAACAATAAACAAATAATTTAAAATGTATTTGGAATAAAAATTGAATTAAGTGTAAAGTGCATATATGATTTTTTAGACGCAGATGACCTTCAGGTCCAAGTCTATTATATCTCTTTGCTGCAGGTTGATTTTAAAACAATAATTTTATTCGTTGAAATAGTATGCCGGAAAGAATCCCAAACATACACATACACCTTTTTAAAACGATATCTTTGGGACACCCTGTAATTTTATTTATAGATGTCCGATGATTTAGTATCATTCATTATCCAATCACTGGCAAATTTTCAGTTTAGAGGCAGTGAGCCAAAAAAGGAAGATGGTCTCTAAAACTGGCAAAACAGATATTAAACCGCGTCGTTCGCTATCAGAATTTTAAGGAAATGAGGGTTAAAGTTAAAATATATTTTTGGAAGGAGTTGAAGAGGGTCGTTATTAAAAAGAAAAACTTTAGTGAAAATCTCATCCTTGTATGATCTACTATATAATACCATTCTCTAGACAGACCTCTATGACCCTCTCCATTTAGCTCACTGCATCAATACTGAATAGCCTTGTTCGGCGTTGGTTATAGTGTACTAAATTCTGACATTAATGCACAGGCAGAATGCGACTTCATCTCAAGTGAATTATCGTCAGGAAAAATCATGAGTGTAAGCCACAGTCAATCTGTGGCTTGTTTTTTCCTAACATTATTACACTTGATAATAGGTCACATGGTCAACATGTGACTCATTCTCAGGATTTTCCTGACATTGTGACTTATCGTCAGGAAATTTACCTGACGGTAATACTTTTAAGAATAATGCACAGAACCCAGTATTGGTTTCAAGTTGATATTTTTTGTTTTTTAATGTTTTTATCTTTAATTTTGATGTTTGAATTCGAGTTTTGTTTGTAGTTTTACAGTAGTACTTAGTAGTTCCAATATCATTGACAAGACATCATTGTTCTTCTCAAATGATGATCCAAAATATTCTGTACAAGCCAAAGTTCAAATTTAATTATTTGGTGAAAATCAACAGCCAAATCACTGTTTGTTGTTTTTTTTCGTTTTTAAGGTTTTTTGGGGAAATAGAGCTTGACTTTTTTACGGGCTAATTTTAACTTTTTCAAGTTGAATTTCACTTTATCCTGGCTCATTTTAACATTTTCGGAAATTTTTTTTCGGAACCATGTAATTCCTCCTCCTCTTTTGGGAGACAGTCAGAGGATGACACAAGTCTGATAATGTAGTACAATTTTTTAATCTACATAAATAAAAAAAAAAACTTCACATGTTTTATTAAAAAAACAGGTGTGGTTTTGTATATATATTTATATATAACATATAATTATGAACCTTAGATTTTTAAATTCTCAGAATTTAGTCTACGAGAATGCAATCATTTTTTTGATATTTTCTTTAATTTCTATTTATTTACTATTTATTTACTATGGTCTGTCCTTCGGCTAACAATTACAAAAAAAACTTTAAACATTTTTATTACATTTCCTTCCTCGATTGATTTTCCTTTGGGGGTATTGGTTTTGGCGTTATATCGCTGTTCTCTCATCCATCAGAACATATTCAATAACTGCTTACTTTTATGATTCCTGATGCGTTTTGTCATTGCCATTAAAACTGCCCAAATGAAAGTCTAGAAGATTGATGAATATGGTTGAAAGTGGTCAGTGACGATTCGTTTTTAATTTCGAGATGTCAATCTGAAATTATTTGGCAAACATTCTTTTTTCTCAAATAAATTATAAGTCCCTCTAAGCTACCAACCATATGAGTATAGCCTTCAGAGGGATATAATATCCAATTGGTGTCAGCGGTGAATTTTGTATTGGTAACAATTCCTGTTCATTTTTTAGATCAGCATCTTTTTTAATGTCATTAGAGTTTGGAATTCCTTGTCACGCCATTATGTAGTTATTTCCAAATCAAAAATATTGTTGCCATTTTTTAATTATGTAAAATTGTTTATTCTCAGGGTTTATTTTCTATTTTAAAAATCGCGTAATCTCTTTACATTTTTCTTATAAATATCGATATTTTTAAGTGGAAACCCTGTCTATTTATTATTATTTATTAAAGTGTTTTTTTTAGATGATATGTAGCTGGTTTTGGGTAAAAATGTGTTGTTATTTTTAAACCCTATTTTTTTTTTAATTGTATGTTGTACATCCATTGGAGTGGGCGTTTCAAATGAACAACTTAAATAAACAAAAATATATGTCGCCTAAAAATTGGTACTCTGATTTGGTTAAATGTGTTTGTCACTTCAGCAGCACTATAGACTGTCGTCGCGTCCGTCAACCTGAGATTTGCGCGCGCTCTCCGTGTGCACCACCACACTCACACCACATCATTATCCGCATGCGCGTCAGATATCAGCTGTTGTACACAACTCACAGACTTATACTTGCCGTTCGCCGCATATCGTAAGACGTATCGAACGCGTAAAGTCGATTATTCAGCAAATTGAGCACGCGCGCACGGTTTTTAAATTGTCGCATTATCAGCAGTATAATTAAGTGTTTGTACGCGCCGAAATATAATAGCAAAACCATTTTTTTAATTCGAGTGAGCATCAAATCGAGTGACAATGAAATCGCTGGAGAGTACCTTAGAAATGTGCTAAGGAGATTCGTCTCCCACGGGCAGTAGCGTCACTTCGCTGTCTCTGAGATCAGGCAAGAGCACGCGCTCGTGCAGGACACCACAATCAGTCGCCGAGTGTTATCGCCGTATATAATTTACCAAAGAAGACTCCTTGACTTTGTGACATTGTGACAAGTGCGTCCGTGTTTGTGACACATTGCGAATTCCGCATGGAAAACGTGTGCATATATTACTAAATACGAGTACTATATATTCATATATCGCTTGTCTATTCACCTTGCTCTCTATGATATATACCATATAAAATACCACAGCCGACATTTTTATTATCTTTTAAAAACTAGTTTTAAATTTATGTATCGTTTTTTTTTTATTGGCAAATCGCTGCACAAAACATATTATTAGTGATTTATTAAATATCACCGACTTTGGAAAACAAACTCTGATTATATAGAGTGCGGAGCGAGCGCTGGTATGTGATACGTTTTTTATGTATTTATAATTTTATCATTTAAAAAACGATATGATGAAATGTTTAGATTGATTTTTAATTTGTAGATAAAGATAAACTATAGACATTTGCAAGTGTGAATGAATTATATTAAGTTTATTGCATTTGAGAGTAGCAGTTTCATCTATATATTTGTTATTATTATGATTTTATGATTTTTTTGCTTTGTGTATAGATTCTTCAAAACGAGCTTGGTTTTTGTTCAAGTTAATTTATAGGAATTATTTTTAAAGTATCACTTTAAAAATGTTTTTTTGCTTTAATAATTTGTATTTATAAAATCAAAAGTGTGCTTTAAGCACAGCTTTTTATACCTTCGGTTCGGTAACAATTCTGTTATTACAACCAGAACCCCTGTTTCGTTTCCGGTTCTGGTTCACAACAACCCAAGAAAAAATTTCTGAAGGTCCCGACCCGTATAATAGCTTTAAAACAGCATTTCTAAATAGAGCTCCACGATAGTAGCTTTAGTACTTCATTATAAAATGTTCTCCTTTATAGAAGCATTAGGCGATGTTGCTTTATAAGAGCGGCTCGATAGTAGCTTTAAATCTACATTAAAAAATGGGTCACCTTTATAAAAACATTAGGCGATGTTCATTTAAGAGTGCTGCTCCATAGTTGCTTTAGTACAACTTTTGTAATTAGTGAAACTTTATAAAAACATTATCCGATGTTACCTTATGAGAGTTAATCGATGTCCACAATATTAGCTTTAGTACATCCTTTATAAATTTTGCAACGACATAAAATATTAGGAACATTTATAACATTTATAAATGTTTAAAGATTATAAATGCATTTGCAATGGTCGATAGTACTTACCGAACTTATTTGAACTGTGAAAACTCTATGAAATGCAAAATTCAATACGCGATTGGAAGAAATCTGGACTGTTTAAAAGAAAACTTAATGAAAAAAGTTGAAATTATAACGAATGAATGATATTCATGCTGCAACAGACCCGTTTTAAACATTTTATACATGCGTGTATTATACATTTTCAACCCTGCCACGAAAGCAATGTATGGTCAGTGTATTTTATTTTGTTACTATAATGTAACCATTTTGTTGGTACATTTTATTGTGTTACTATCATGCCACTATAAGGTTAGTACATTTTGTAGTATTTCTGTCAAGACATTATGAGGCATAAAACTAAATATTGTCTGTTAGAGAAATGGAGAGTACATTTTGTGGTGTTACTATCACGATTCTATACGGTTGGTATATCATCATGATTATTACGTAAGAGACGACATCATTACCACATACCAATCTTAAGTGATCTCGAACAAAATCAAAATAACATTTTTTTAAATCAATATATAGTATTTTAGTTTAAAATATTTAAAATAACAAAAAATGTAAAATGTTATTATTAAAAATAATTTTAAAAGAAATATAGTTAAAGAAAAAAGGCTGAAATACAGCTTAGGGGACAGTTATGAGGGGCAGTCAAATCCCAACACGTTTTTGATGGAGAGAAGGAACAAGAAATGATAAAAATTTATTATCAAGAGTAACTTATTCTGCTGACATTAAAAAGTTGGAATAATGGAACTTATTTTAGAAGAAAAGCTGTAGATTGTATATATAATATATACATATCTATATAGAAAAAATATACTTTCCATCGGCTAACGAGTGGTCTTACCTGTCAAGAGTCCTGCATGGCGTCGTCTCATTGGCGGGGAATGGGATAGGATGCCGGATGGTCGTACGTGTCACGGAGCCTTGAGAGAGTCGGCTCGTACACGGGACCCGTTGTTTTATGGCATATCGTCGCATGCAAGTCCGAACACATAAAATAACGTCCGTTTCACGATTTTTTTTCTGAGGCTAGATAATAATTCTAAAACCCTGCTGTCAGCTAAATTTATTACGGACATGCTGGAAAAAATAGATTCCCATTACAATAGACAGAGACAAAATGAAGCGATCATATAAAAACGTGCTGGCAATGACTGTATGTAGATTGTAGAGGGTTATTCCTGGGAAAATGATTTTAAAATAAATGAATTCTTATTTCCCATAAATTACATTATCCGGAAAAAATGACCCTCTAGTTGTATGTTACTCTCGCACTTGATTTAAATCTGTGTTTCTATATTGTTTCCACTTTTCCGAAAATGAATGATTCACAATTAAAACAATTAAAAATTTTGAATTCTTAAAATTCAAAACTGCGATCTTTTTTATTTATTTTTACGAGAATTTTTATTCAATTATAAACTTCATAGGAGCACATTATTATGACAAAGTCAAAAAAGTCACTCCACTTATTGTCCTCTCTGGTTTTCGATATATCCAACAAGGCCGATTGTTTTGTACATAATATTAAATATTAGTTGATTAATTAATTAAATAAATATTATTACAAAAAAAAACAACATTATTCATAAGATGAAAAATCATATATTTTTTTAGATTAGCGATATTTAAAGTATAAATACAAATTTATTAAAATTAAAACTTTTTATGGTCAAAATGTATTATAGGGTTTTGTTAATATAAGTATCTTTACCGGTAAACGTTACTTTCAAAAAATAGTATATATAAAATTTAGCTAGTTACATTATATTAAATATATATTAGGGAAATATATTATATTTATACAAATTTGGCAATTTTTATTATTTTATAGATAACCTTTGATAAAAATTAAATTATATTATTATTTAAATTTTTTTTAATAAATTAAATAAAATTTGCTAAATTTTTACCGATAAAAAGGCAGAATTATTAAAAAAGGATTACAATTTTTAATGTCAACTTATTTTTTAAAGCAAATGTGGAGTAAAGTTTAAAAAAAAACAAATGTCTGCTTAAATAAATTTATTTGTTCTTTAAAAAACGTTTTTTCCTAGCGCAAGGAGCGATTTTTTTTAATAATAATACTACCTATAAAAATGATAAAAAAATATATTTTTTATCGATAATAAAATTTAATAATTTTATTATCCATAAAAAATATAATTATATTACAACTCCCTGAAAAAGTATTTATGCTTATGCCCCTCTATACTTTCATATATGAAAGCTCTGAAACTTTGAAAGCTTCAAAAAAGCTCAAAATTAACCAATAAAAAAATGCGTGACAACGTATGAAATAAATATAAAAATGTTTAAAATATTAAAAACTGTCTCACTGTGAGAATATTATTGTTACAAAGAATCATTGATAATTTAATTTATACAAATAATTTTATTTGCAGTTAAACAAATAATATCGCCTTGAAATTGTTAAAAATCGAATGAAATGAAAAAAAACATATTCCTAAAATTTAAATATAGGAGCACATTATTAATATATAACTAATATTATTTATATATTATACAGGTTGTTGGGCACGGTTAGCTCTGATTCAATTAGATGTTCGAATTATATAAATTTTAACGAGAGCGACATTCGTATATCGTCAATTGATAACACCTGCACGGATTCATTGGTGACAGCGCTTGACGACGAGGCTCTGCTGATATGCGATGCGGCCAGCGAAATGGCTCGAACGAAGGTAACTGATCTCTTTTCAGACTGATTTCCGGACTCTAACAAACTATACATTTATCAATTTAGGTCCATTTTGATGATGTGTCTTTGTACGGAACGCCCAAGGAGGAGCCACTACCAAACATTTCCACGCTAACCGAGAAAATGTCGTCTAACTTTTTTAAGAACCAGCTGCAGTCATGGTTCCAGCCCACCGACAATCGGCTGGCCATGAAGCTGTTCGGCAGCAAGAAAGCCCTGGTCAAGGAACGTATACGCCAGAAGACGGCCGGCCACTGGGTCATACATCCGTGCAGTTCGTTTAGGTTAGTAAAAAATAGATTTACATTTATAATCAGATTGTGCCTTTGGAGATCCTCAACCCGATGATTAAAGTTCAACAAGTCGGTTTTGACAAAGCATCCAAAAGGTGGTGTGGTAGAGCTCTATTTGTAGGTAACTTCTGGTAATTAAGGATGGTAAATTAGGATTTGGTTATAGCGCATGGTCTGTAAATTCATATACTTTTTAGCCCTTTGGAACAAATACCTATAATAATAGGAGTAACTCCGAGTGAAAGTAAAACTATAAAATACCCTGGAGCCTACTGGTCTGGTCAATCTTCGGTATAAAAATCCAAAAATGTACTACATTTTTTGAATGAAAGTCCGTGTTATGAGTTTCAGTAAAATACTAATAATATGGGAAAAGAGATTAAACTTTTATTTACATTAAAAAGAAGGGTTGCTCAAAATCTAAACTCCTTAAATCACCCATACGAATTTGGACAACCCTACTGTGGGTGTATTAATTCTGTTTGTGTTATTAAAGTCCAAGGGATCAATATCAAAAGGAATAATTAATGTCCCAGATAATATAAAAAACACAATTTGTCTCAATACATTGAAATGTTGTTTTTTGCAAGTTTGCGAGATAAAAGTGCAAAAAATGCTAAAAAAATGTAGTTTAAAAAAGTCAAAAGTCTGTTGCATATAATACTTTTAACCAAATCTATATTTGTTAATCCATATATTAATCTAAATGATCTTAAGACCCAGAATTCAATCTATTTAACTGTGACATCTAGGAATATTTCTCAGAACTATATAAGATATTTTAGCGGCCCTACTTTGAGCCACTGAACTTGTATCTGTATTTATGGTCTTTTGAAGCAATCTATACCCTTTTTATCTTTTGGAAATCGAGTTCCATTATAATTACCATCACCATGAAATCATCATAGCTCCATCACCATCGCCACCAATTAAGAATCGAAATGAAACTATTCCTTTTTGCTCTAGGTTCTACTGGGACCTGTGCATGCTGCTGCTGCTCGTGGCCAATCTGATTATTTTGCCCGTTGCCATATCATTTTTCAACGATGACCTAAGCACACGCTGGATTGCGTTCAACTGCATGAGCGACACGATCTTTCTGATCGATATCGTGGTTAATTTTCGAACAGGTAACACATTTTTTCGTATTGTTGGAAATAATAAAGAGAATGAGAAAGACAAAGAAAATGGAGAAAGAGAGTAAATACTGAAAATATTAAAATACTAAATTATAATAAATTACAATACATTATCACATCCGCAGGCATCATGCAGCAGGACAACGCCGAGCAGGTCATACTAGATCCGAAGTTGATCGCCCAGAACTATCTGAAGACCTGGTTCTTCCTCGATCTGATCTCGTCGATTCCGCTCGACTATATATTCCTGATTTTCAACAACAAGGTAAATTTGCAAATCGATCTGGCCGTTAAAATAAAATCTATAAAACTATCTATCAAATTTTAATCCAAAAAATACTAAAATTAAAAATTAAAAACAACAAAAAATAAATACCAAAAATTAACTATATACTTTTCGATTCTTTTTTCCTCATTGATCACTGATACGAAGAAAAGCGAGCTCTCGGTCGCGAGCCTATTTTTCTTTGTATCTCTATCTAAATCTAGCTCTAAATCTATAGTTGATAATTGCGAGCACGAAATCGGTTCATGCGTACCGAATTGAAAAGCCCCCACCCCCCACCAACACCGCCTGCCAAAAAAGCAAAACTAATAAAAATTGCGTGAGGTTTTTTCTCTATATTTTTTCTGTATTCATTTTTGTGTCGATGTTTACTATTTATACTTATAAATAATGTCTGTTTAATGTTTTATCGACTTTTGTACGTTTTTGATTTGTTTTTTGTTTTTGTTTTTAATATCTGTTATGCGTGTAACCTTAAATTTGTTTAAATTTTTGTCTTTGTAATTTTATGTGTGTATGCGAGCGTGTGATTCTTGTAAATCAAATATAATAAATAATTCCATCAGTATGTGCGTGTGTGTGTCCTCAGATTGTGTATATAAGCTTCTATCTCGCATATGGCAACACTCTGCTGCGGCGAATATGTGTGGTAAAAATGTTTAAATATAGATATAGACTAAAAAAATATAACTAATTACCGGATGTTGAGATGTTTGCCATATTCCAAAATATATACCCACACAGATTTGTCGTACATTTTGTAAATTAGTGTTGCCACTGTCGAACAGTAATATGCTATAAAGCCTTGTCATATCCAGACTTCACTCACCACAGTACACACATGGAATCCGTAAATTATGCAAATCTAATTTTTATTTGTCCGATATTTTTTTCTTTAATTCACATCTTTTTTGGTATTTTCACCTACTCACTTTAAAGTGTCTTTCTTAAACAGTATATCAGGAAAGATGCGCATTCTCACATATACTCACTCACTCACTCACTCACTCACTCACTCACTCACTCACTAACTCCCTCACACAGTGAATTCCTGCAGTCGCACGACCGCACTTTCCTCCACAATATATATATAAACTACAATAACAGCCACTTACTAAAAGCCCCATTCACCCCAACACCTATATACTCACACACAAAAAAAACGCATGCGATTTGCCCACCTCGCTTCGCAAACAGTATTAATTTAAAAATCAGGTTTATTTTCAGGATTTTTCAGATTCATTTCAAATATTACACGCCGGCCGAGCCCTGCGCATACTGCGGCTGGCCAAACTGTTGTCACTGGTTAGGTTGCTGCGGCTGTCCCGACTTGTTCGATATGTGTCACAGTGGGAAGAAGTTTACGTAAGTATTCACAAAACGAAACAAAAATAAAAAGAAAAAGAAAAAATTTGCTCCTTTAATAATAAAAAGAAAAGAAATTAAACTTTCACAACACTATATTTTCTCTCCACTTCTTCTATTTGCATTCTATACTCTCTGTATCGCTCTGTTTACCTTTAAATGTACCTATACTTCCAAGTCTGTAAATATAAATATTAAATAACAACGTATATTAAAAAATATATATATTATATATATATATATATATTGTGTAGAAGGGCAGATAATATGATATACTATCTATATAATAATTCCAGTGCGGCACAATATAAATTAAGATATTGATTTTGCAAAATATATATGCACAACATAAAATCGGTCTACTATATATGTTATGCATAAATATATACATAAAAATATGTACATAACACATTTTTGCGTGTTAAATGTCAATAGTTCAAATGTCAAATTTTTCGCCCCGGAGAATTTTGAAAGGGCACGTGCGCCACTGCGCAGTGCCCGTTCGTGTGTATAGAAACAAAATAAAACGTTTTTGATATATTTTCGCAAAAACTTCTAGAGTGACATTTATGGAGCAAATCATGTATATAAATATGTACTGTTACGCACACCTATACCCTCTATCAATATACAGCACACACACACACACACACACACACGTAAACAAACACCCACACAATTATTTCCTCTCCACCTCTCTCTCTCTCTTCCCCCGTATATAAATTCAAACATACAAAAACAAATCCAAAATCCAAAACCAAACTCAATCAATCACCACTATATATATACCATATAAATAAATTCTCACTCATGTAATTCGTGTTACCCGATTCTCACTCATGTAATTCGTGTTACCCGATTGATGTCAGTTATGCAATTAGAACATATATACTCAGACTCACCCGTACAAACACAGACTCACTCGCTCAGACAAAGACAGATAGAGCCGAGCGCTCGTCTCAACTGTAAATGTAAATTATTATTTTAGAATACCCCCATCCGGACTGTGTTTTTGGTGTTTTAGTGTAGTGTGTATCCCCCCGCCCCCGTCACCTCCACGTACTTCCTATATTTCATATGCCACCCGATCGATGTTGTTCGTCTTCTCTTGAAAATAATGTATAATTTTGAGTTAACTCTTAGATGTGTGCAAATATACCACTATACTCGAGTGCATTATTTGTATATCATGTGATTGGACTATGAAACCAATTGAAAAAGCGTTTGAGGTTATTGTATGATAGCATGTTTCCATGCGGAGTGAAGGACAACTTGGATTATTTTCAGCTTGTCGATTGCCTTTAAAAGAAAAAACATAAAAGAATAAAAATATTTTGTATTATTTATGTGGAACGGTAAAATACATAGTACAATGCCCAGTTAGTGGACTATATGTGCAAGACCTGTTTCCACGATACTGTTTCTTTTGGCACCATCAGCATAATTTATACCAACTTAAATTTACCACACTATTATTATTGAAGGTGACTCCAAGATAGCTCCAAAACATACAATTCCTAAAGCGTCAATTTGTTTTTTCCTCTGTTTATTTTTCCCTTTGACATAAACTGTCAATTTTTAATATAATTTTAATTCTAAATCATAACCCTTCGGTCAGATTGGCGTTGGACAATTTCGAATCTACATTTTGTTTTTTTTCGGAGTGTCTTCGGAGGTAATACCTAAACTTTTCAACAAAATAAAATTCGTGAATTTTTCAGAATTTTGTGGATTCGAAATTATCCAACGCCAATCTGACCGAAGGGTTAGAATCAATTTGTTCGATTTCGACGAGTTCGAATCATTTTACGAAATTCCAACCAAATCTCAATCGTAGTTTAGTAGGCTCGCTATATGTGGATATAAAGTTACCGTGTGGAAACATAGCATCAGATTGAAGGTGATTTTATGTAGTACACCTTAAAGTGAAAAATTAATCACGAAAAACATACATCTTATAAAAAGAATCACAAAAAAATTGTACTTTTTTGTAAAAGATCGACGCCATCTTTATGTGAAATCACGCTGGAAGAGCCTTGTGAAAATAACAACAAATAATAATAAAATAATATAATCATTTCTATTAGTATTTTTTTAGTTAAATTAAATTTTGTACTTATATTCAAAATTATAAAGTCATTAATTCAATGAGGCCTTCGTCATAACGCCGAGTTTGTTTTCGGGAATTTAGTATTTTTTAAATTTTAAATAAATACTAAGTTTCCATTTTTAGGTTCTACTATTTTGGGAATTTAAAAAAAACTTGTAGTAAAATCTATTGATGTGTTATACTATTTTAATGGTAAAATCATAAACATGATGTTTAATGATTAAAAAAAATTGCAAAAAGAAACAGATTTTATTATTTATAGTACTAAATTACAAAATTGTCACTTCTATTGTAGAGATAAATTGTGTTTTGTTTATTCAAATTTAGATTAAAATACATGTCTTCATTTAAAAAAAGTACTCAGTTCACAATTTTCATTTATATGTTTATGGAAAAACACAAAAAATAATCCTATATACTTCTTAATAATAAAAAAAAAACAATGTTAACATTTTTTAGTAAAAATTCAAAAAACTTAAAAAGTACTCAAATAATCTCAAATTTTGTTTTTAATTAAAACAATAAATCTTGTTTAATCCTTAGGATTTAGATTTAGTATTAATATAAATTTACATAGGCTCAAATTTACCGCCATTGCTTTCAAACCTCATACGTTGCCCAATGCTCGCGACAAAAGACAAAATGTCTTTCCGCGAAAGAATTGCGCTTCTTCTGCTTTCATTTTTATTTAGTTCATCCAACTAGGTCAAACCATGAGGACTCTACTTGATTCCAAGAGTTCCAATTCGTCTATAGGTAGGTATAAATGCGTTAATGCGTATATATGTGTGTATGTATACGCCGAGTGTGCGTGCATGTGCGCCGCTGTGTTTGGTTTGACAATGATCGTTCGGCAGCGCCACCTATAAATGCTGCGCCATTTTCTATTAAAACGTTGCGTGTGCGCACGCCACTGCTCTCCCCTGTGTTTGTGTGTGCTTTTTACGCTTTCGCCCATAGACATACTTAACAAAATGTTATTATTGACTATACACAATATATTAAAAATAGAAGATCGACTTAAAACGAGTAAATAACCCCTAAAAATCAAAACGGTTTTAAATTCCTACAATCCCAATCACTATTATCACCCCACCACAAATCAGACACATCTACACAGACATAACCTCAAAATCTCAAACACTTTCACACAAAAACACACACACACCATCTCACCCATATCAAACCAAACCAAACCAAACCAAAAAAAAACAGTTGTATAATTTTGTGTATAAATCTATTAATGTTCGTGGTTCTAGATTCTACAAAATCTTCAAAAAAAAAGTGCAGATCGCAGAGGAAGAAGAAATAATGATAAGAAGAAAGGTTTTTGTAAAAGCAACCTTATATTTAAGGTAATCCTAAAAAAAAAACGCCGCTCTGTTTTTTGTTTGATCTTTTTTTTTCGTTGGATTTGTGCGAAATCACATACTACTATTACTACTTAAATCACATACACTCAAACACATTCACACAGACACTTATATATTTTATATATATTTAAATATAGACACAGAAACACACACACACACATACGACACAATTTATTTGAGCTTCTTCGGTAAACCGCGTGCAAGCGAAGTGGTTTTAAAGGCAAATGTGGGCGATCTTGTGGAAGTCTTTAATCTTGGTACTTGTTACTTTCAAATACTCTGCGTAAGACTGCCGCAGAGTTATGAGGGTATGGACAAATTCCAATCGACTTTTCCTTAGTAGTTCAATAATTTGAATAAAAAAAGGTTACAAATAATATCTCAGCTAGTTAAGTAGGTTTTTTTTTAAATATGGGATAGAAATCATATATTCAGGAATTAGATTGGTCTCATCCTCGAGGCATTGGCTAAGAAAAAAAAAGTTAGCTCTGGTTTTATATTTTAATGTTAGCGGAAGAGTCGTTTAAGATAAAAGGTATCCAAAGTTTATAAAAAAAACAAATGATAAATTAGGCGTAGTTAAAAAAGAATAATATCAAATGAAAGGCTATTTTCGTTTAGATCTAATCCTTATGACCTTTTCAAAAAGGCCTAAGGCCAATTAAATTAAAAATATATACTAAACTAAACTTTGGCGATTTATCAACCCAATGTGAGGTCGATACTATAAAGGATATAAGTTATTAGCATCACCTATTTACGATTTTTTTAAAGCTATAATGGCATATTCTCTGTAGAAGAATCAATTTTACTGCCTCTACCTCTTGATGAATTGTGTGGTAATAAAAATGGAATTCGAGGATGCTAAATCTCTTACTTTTCTGCTTTTCTGGTTTTTCTCGTCTTTCGTTCGTTTTGTTATCACGATAACAAAATAGTGAGTTCAAAATTCATTTTTATAATAATGCAATAAAATAGGGCAACAGTTTCTCTCCCTTTTCAAAATATTCTCTACTTCTGTCAGTTTTCTCTCATAGACTAGAAAAGAGGAGAAACAAAATCGATGGAATTTAAATCCCGGAAATAATAATTGTTATAATATCGCTTCGTTTTCAAATCGTGTTTGCCTCTATTTCCTCGTAAGCTGGATTTTAATTGTGAAACATTCGCTTAACAGCAAGTGGAATCAAGATGGAAATACACATTGAAATCAAGTGTGAGAGAGACATACATACAACTTTCCTAGCAACGTATTTGCTGCGAGAAACATTGAAAGTACGTGAATCTAATCTTTTTTCAGAATGTCAGTGCTATACTTGCTTGGCAACAGTGTTTCACAATAAAAACCGAGCTTTATTATATCAAAATTCAAATTGAATCACAATTTGTATTTCGAGTTTAAAATTCCAATGAATTTGTTTACGAGTCTTTTTACCCAATCCATTTTTGGTGTCAAAAAATGGAATTTATGTGAACTTCATATGAGTATAATTATATCGAAAGCTGAGCTTCTCGAAACCCATTTTTTTCTAAACCGCAGATCGAAAAATTTCAAACGCACATATTTTGTGCCACCCAGGTTTATTCAATTATTTTGTTATCTAGAAAAATTGATAGCGCCTGCATGACCTTTCGGCTTCTGAAACAAAATTAAAAAAATATAGGGTGTATCTAAAAAATATAAACGCTATTAAAATATCTCTAAATATGAGTTTCAATATCTGGGGGTTTTGGGAAGTTTGTGTTTCGAGAATAGTGGGGCTCGAGAACTTTAAATTGATGATAAGTGAGCAGCTCTAAAGATTACTTCTAAATATTTATTTTCGGATCTATTTTCATTTCACACAAGATTCTAATTGACCCTCGCAGTTTACATTTCTCGATTGGATGTAAATAACGTAAATGATGGTTTATCGCGAAAACCTTAACCTACCCCGACATTTGATTGATTTTTTTAGATTCAGCCACCAAGCAAACAATAAGGGTCTCACTTAAAATCTTCACACCACATTCTTGGCATTAATCTCAAGTATCTAGTTATCTAGTACTTAAATATATATTCTCTGTCTCTCTCGGCGAACTTCCGCTGTCAGTTAATTACGTCCACACAGAGAAAAAAAGCCCACACCGCAGCCACACATAAATGTTTACCGAAGCCTTTTTCTGTTTTGTTGGTACCGCTTAATTTTTTTATCAGAAAGTCTTACAACTCTTTAACCTCTTTGTATGCACATACGTATATGTAATTATGTATATATATGTATATATGTATTTTGTATATGTATATATATATATGTATTTATAATATGGTTTTGTCTCTTAGAAATCCTCATGCATGCTCTCACACTTCTCTCCTCCTTTGTACACAAGTATTTAACAGAAGAAGTAAAAAGTCTGGTCGTACTGCTTGTTTGCGCACGCGAATCTCGCTTTGTTCGTGTGTGTGTGTGTGTGTTTTCTTTGCCGGAAAACCCCCGGAGGCTCCGGACCGAATTCAAAGGGCGGTTCACGCGCGCTCGTACGCAAGTGTTGACTTTGCGCCCGAGCGTGTGTAAACACAGACGACACCTCCGGAAAACTAGCTCGTTATACCAAGTGAAGCGACACGGGGCAACGCGACGCTCACGGCAGCACTCCGATTTTTTCTTCTTAGTTTCAACATACCACAAACACCCCCACGACTACTCACACCAAACCTCCCACATCACTTATATATATTTGCACTTTATTTTGGTTGTAGTGATGAATAGACGACTCTCTACATTCATCCGAGTAATTCAAAGCTTTATACACACACATATACACATACACCGACAGCCAACATACACACACACATACAAACTTACATTTTGTACTTCGCCTCCGTTTTTCACGCTTTTCCTAGAGTAGTACAAATTGAATTACATATTTATAGAGAGCTTTTGTAGGCGAACGCGGCTCAAACAATTTATACACACACACTCTCGGCACATATACACATTGAAATCTCGAGCTTTATGTGTGTATGAGTGTGTGTGTTAAATAATTAACAGTGTACAATTGTATATAAAAGAAAAAGAATCTAAATCGAATATTGGCTCATTGCCAGAACGGATTTCCTTTGAGCGAAAGCAAGTTTCGGTTTTCTTCAATTTGCTGTGTGAATTCTGTGTATAGATTTTGAATGTGTATCTATGAGTATGCAGTGGCGGGTCCAAAAAGAGGGGCATGGAGGCTCATTGAAAAAATGATGTAACAATTTAAAAACGAAGAATAAGTAAATATTTTACAAGATAAAATTAGTGCAATGGATGTACAAATACGAATGGTCCTAAAAAAAGCTTCGATACAACTGTAAAAAAAAAACAAAAAAAAATTTTTTTGTAAAATTTTCTTTTTGTAGCAATTTGGATTTTTTATAGTGTTTTATTTTTTTATATATATATATTTTTATACACTATTTGGTTGTACATATATTTTAATTTTACATTTATTTTGGGTATTATAATTAATAAGTGCACATGTGATAAAAAAAAATTATCGTAAACCTTTTGAAGTATATTGTGTGACATTTATTTTTTTGTGATTTTTTTTGCCTACATTTTTTTGCTTGTATTTTTTGATTAGAGTTTAATTTTGAGTTTGTTATGCACATTATTTTAATAGCATAATATGTTATATAAAAAATCGAAGATGTAAACGCTTTAAAAAATCCTGGATCCGCCACTGTATATGTGTTTGTGTGTGAACCTTTAACATTTTTTGGGTAAATTTTATCAATATGCTCAAAGTGAAAACAGACAGGATTTATAGACTATTACGTGGATTTAGCACAAACGCGTGGTGGGAAAACGCATAATGAAAGCTCGCTCGCTGTAATTGAAGCTGCGCGTGTATCAAGCTCAGCACCTAAGCATATACACACACACACACACACACACAGAGGGTGCTTCTGGATCACAGGATAATGGATTTATACACGAGTATTCAGAGTAAACATAAAGGGAGAGATTTTAGTGTCCTTACAAATGGGGTGTCGTGTATTATCTAGATAATACACGCCCAGGATAATAAATGTCGATCGGTGTAATGCGATGATGATATTGCAAAAAAAATCCCCACGATTGAGTCCCGGAATCCGGAAATTAGATAGAGTGGTAAATGATGCATTATATTTATATGTACGTACACACATGTAAAAATACATATAAAAGAAAATATATTTATAGTATTCTCATTTTCATGGGCTTTTCTCTCCCCGAATAGGTCGTAATCAAATTGTGTGCGATTCTTTAGTGCGGATTAATTGGAGATTACAACTCCTTTCACAATTTTGATGGCGTCTTTTAAATGCGATATGACGAAAAGGATCGTATTATATTATATTAACCTAAATCAGGCTATGATTTGCCGTAATATGACATTCTATGAAAATGTAACAATCTATTAATCGATAATTTAGACAGATTTTTGATTTGCAACAATAGGAATCTCTATATTTAAAAAAATCGACAAATTCGAATGAGCTATTTGAAAAACATAAAGATTGCTAATAAATAGCCTATCTTCTAGGCACACGATGATGATACCCGCAGTACATGACACAAGCATCCACAATCTTAATCTCCATTGCGTATAATGCACACTGCCCCAAATAGCCCATTTGGCCAGTCAATCAATTGGCCAAATGTCTCATTCAGCTAAACGGACATTCGGCTTGTCAACCATTCGGCTAAACGATAATTAGACTAAATGTATGTACCCCATTTTGCCAGACGCCGCTTGGACGAATTAACCATTTGGTCAAATGGGTATTTTGCCAAAAAAAAAACGGTTAAACGGCTATTGGACAAATACCCTTTAATTTAACGGCATTCGGCCTAATGGGATTGTATACCACTGGTGCTCATAAACTGACATGCTGGTATGTCGTGCAAATATTGTACAGCTTGTGGAAGAGCTCTCTTGGTCCGTCAAAAATTAAATTGTTTCTTCTCAGAAGTGCTAGCATTAAATATAATCCTCCGGCCGTTTTACATCTTCGATCCACGTTTAATGTTGAGTGGTTTCCGTGTGTACGATTAAAAATTCCGTATAAAAGCTTTAAGACAGCATTTATAAAAAGTTCTCTACGATAGTAGATACATTTAAAAATATTGAATTATTTTTAAAACCATTAGGCGATGATGTTTTATGAGTGCTGTTCGACAGTAAAATTAACAATTAAAAATTATGCTCCTTTAATAAAAATCTACGGTCACAATTTAAACTCTTGATCGATAAATGTACTGTCAAAAATGTCAACCAAAAATGGATATAATCGTTAAGAATTCTTATTTTAAAACACCCGAGAATGAATGAATTATGTTGCAATTTGAATTTTCAACAGTTACAATATCAATAAAAAACTTAACTGACAAAATAACCGTCCAAAAAAAAATGTATAACATGGAAAAAAAAATAAAAAAAATAGGACACAAATCGATGAAATATTTAAAATATACTTTAACGCTCTATCTCTTCTCTGACTTTGACCACTAATTTTAATTTTGATAGTTACTATATAAATAATATATATATAATTTAAATTTTGTTTTTAAAAAAATATTTTAACAAATCTTGTTATCAATTCTAATTTCAAAAAATAGACACCAACAAAATGCTATTCCATTCATAAATATGTCAAACTATTAAAATGCCTTTTTGTTGATTTTTTAAAGATAATTTTAGACAGTTTGAGATATTTTTTTGAATACTGGTCGTAGTTTTTTAAGATTTTTCTGTTTGTTTAAAACAGTTTTAGTAGTAGTTACATTTGGTCGCTTTATGATCATTTTTTTTTCAAATGATGATTTTTGACTGTTTATTATGACTGGTTAAAATTAAAAAATGGCGTTTCGTTTGACTTTTTTTGACGATTTTTTTAAGTATTTTTTGACCATGTTTTGGACAACTAGTATAATTTTGAAAATCGTCTGCTGTTGTTATTTTTTGACGGGCTTCTTTTAATATTAATATTTGAATTCTCGATCCCTTTTTTATGTTTTTGATATAATTAAAAAAAGTAGTCTAAAAATAAGCAAAAAAATCGAAAAGAATCGTGCGACAGTTAGGTTGGTTTAGGTTAATTTTTTAAGCCTACACAGTACCTATATTCACCTTATTTTACTTGTGTATTGCATGAAATCCACGTCCTTAAGTTTTGACTTATTAATTTATAATACACGCAAAGTATTCTACAAAGTGCATTACGAAGGACCATAAGCTGGGCTTAAAACTTGAACAAAATAACAGAAAAGCACAAATTACGTGCGTGTCTTTTAAAGTTTGTTTAGAGAATTTGATGCCGCACACGTCACATCTCGCACCGTGCATTGTTGCCAGATTTCACGAAAGTAAATATTATCCATTGTACATGTTATAGATCGCGTTTTGTAAACAGGTGATAAGAAATTATACACTTAAATTGTTTTGTTTTTTTTTACTGATTAATACCCCGAGATTTTTGTAATGTAGAAAATCAAAATTTATGCTACCTTAACTATTTGAATTTTTCAAAAAAGAAGTTGTCCAAGAAAAGACAAAGCTGCTCCATTTTAGTCTCATCAGCACGCGTTGTTGCCAGTTCACTTCAATATATTTTTAGAAAAAAAACACAATTGTAGAATTTAAAAAAAGGACTTTTATTATAAAATACAACTTCCGAGTACTGCATGGTTTAAAACAAATTAGTGGACACAGTATAAATATATAGTCTAGCTAGCCAAAAATACGCTTTGTATCCTTAGACACGTGTACAACACTCAAGTACTCATCGCCACCTAAACACAGACTCACCCACAAATACACTTATCCTAAATTTGTATCTTAAGCAATTTCTTATATACACACAGCTCTAATTCACCTGTATATAGTTTACAATTGAAAGTCGCACTTTTTATCCGTATGCAAATATAAATTTGTTTTTATATATCTACATTATTTATAAACGTTTATCTAAATTAGCAAAAAAAAAAATACGAATCTCACTGCCAAAAAGAAAACACATTTTTAAAATCTGTTCTGTACTTTTTTAACCTATATACATTTGAAACATATATATTTTTATATCTATATCTAAATTTTTGGGTCAAGATTAGCATTTTATAAAACAACAACAAAACCGCAATACACATATATTTTTAAAAGCGCAGCATAAATAGTTAGCATTTTTTAATTTTTCGAAAACCGTTTAAGCCGTTTTTGTAAAACATGTTCTCGTTTGTTTTTTTTTGTTTGTCTGTTCTTTTATGGAAACATACGCAGTTCCTGAACATGGCCTCAGTGTTCATGCGCATATTCAATTTGATCTGCATGATGCTGCTAATCGGCCACTGGTCGGGATGCCTGCAGTTCCTGGTGCCCATGCTGCAGGGTTTTCCGTCAAACTCGTGGGTGGCCATCAATGAGCTTCAGGTGAGTGCAATCCATTTGTTGGTGGATACAATTTTGTAAATCAATCGTTATATCTCTATTCTTCGCTACCTCGCCGCAGGAGACATATTGGCTGGAACAATACTCGTGGGCCCTATTTAAGGCCATGTCACACATGCTGTGCATCGGTTACGGACGGTGAGTTTTAATTCAATGCTGCAATTGGATGAACTCTAAATTTTCAATTGCATACAGATTCCCACCGCAATCACTGACGGATATGTGGTTAACGATGCTGTCCATGATATCCGGTGCCACATGCTATGCCTTGTTCTTGGGTCACGCCACGAATCTCATTCAAAGCTTGGACTCGAGTCGCAGGCAGTACCGCGAGAAGGTAAGCTAAAGTGAACCTTTCATGTTGCTCATTATCTCTCAATATGTGGGTATATACAAATTCTAGGTCAAACAAGTCGAGGAGTACATGGCATATCGAAAACTGCCACGTGACATGCGACAGCGGATCACCGAATACTTCGAGCATCGTTATCAGGGCAAGTTCTTTGACGAGGACTGCATCCTGGGCGAGCTAAGCGAAAAGCTTCGCGAAGATGTCATCAATTACAATTGCAGGTAAACTAAAAGAACGTTATATATTGTTTTGAGGTTAGAAGTTTGAGGTTAAATTTCTCGAAAATAGATCATTGGTCGCCTCAGTGCCTTTCTTTGCCAACGCAGACTCGAACTTTGTATCGGATGTGGTCACTAAGCTAAAATACGAAGTTTTTCAGCCAGGTATGATTATTAAATGGGTGGAGATCTGTCTGCAGATCTTAAGGTTTTACTTTTGATTTGCAGGTGACATTATCATAAAGGAGGGCACAATTGGCACAAAAATGTACTTTATTCAAGAAGGTGTGGTGGACATAGTTATGGCCAACGGAGAGGTAGCTCACAATTAATTCCATCATAAATTATATTCATCTTATACTAAAAAAAAAACTTCTTGGTTCAGGTCGCCACCTCCCTGTCGGACGGTTCGTACTTCGGCGAGATTTGCCTGCTGACCAATGCCCGACGGGTGGCCAGCGTCCGGGCCGAAACCTACTGCAATCTCTTCTCACTGAGCGTTGATCATTTTAATTGTGTTTTGGATCAATACCCACTGATGAGGAAGACCATGGAGACGGTGGCTGCGGAACGCTTGAACAAGATCGGAAAAAATCTCAACATAATGTCGCAGAAAGACGAGCAGATCAGCGAACAGGAAGAGTCAACGCTGAACTCGGTGGTGAATGCGCTGGCCATTGAGGCCTCAAAGGAGCCGATGTAAGAGTTTGTTTCTAATGTGTTTTCTCTATTTTCACTTTTTTAATATCTGTGTGTATCCTTTAGATTTGTTTTCGTAATCGTTTACCTTCTTATAAGAAAAAGATGATCTTTCTTTAAATTTATACATTTTTTTACTTCTTTCTCTCCTAATTCTTTTCTTTTTGAAGTGTTTCTCTTTTCGTGTAATACTTTCTATGTCACTCGGAGTCATAATTTTATAATTATTTATCTATACCTCTCCCCCTTCTTAATTTTATTCCATCTTTCATACTATATTACAAATTAATAAATTGATATCCTTCAAATCTAAAACAGAGAGGACGATAACAGCTGTGATATAAAGACATCTCAACCAAATCAAAACGTGGACAATTTGGGTCGCATCCTTCCCAGACCCAAGAGCGGAGAGTTTCGAGCCCTGTTCGAAGGAGGCACCCCTTGATCGAATTAACAATTATAGCATAATACCATTTAGTTTTAGTAGAGCAAGCAAATGAAAGCTATATATATTATATATACACAAGCGTACATACATACACAAACACACACATACACAGTCAACTGACACAGACACACAAACACCCTTCTCCCCCCACGCAAATATAGTAAAATCAATATTTTATTAGATAAAATATTTGATGGTTTTGTAATCAACAAATAAGAAATACAATATTATAATTACCTTAGTAGAATTGAGTTCTTTGATTACAATCAAAAGCCTTCATTGACAATTTTGACAGTCTTTTGTTATCATCTCTGAAATGAGTAACATTTATTGTCATTTCGGTTTTCTTATAAAAACAAAAAAAGCTTTTATTATTTTAGAAAGCTTTAAGCCCAGTTTTAATTTTGAAATATTCGCTTACCAGCAAAGTGGAAAGAAGATGGTAATGCATATTGAAATTAAATGCGAGAGAGACATACACCTACACCATTGCATTGGCGGATCCAGGAAAGCATGGAGACATGCCCTTCCCCTTCGTTGGATATATAACCTACAATAAAAAAATTAAAAATTTCGCAAAATTCTTTGGACCAAAAAAACGTGTAAGAGAAATAATAGATATAGCTGAATTTTAAAGAAGAAGAACTTTGAAAAGAATAATTTTGCAAAACAGGATTGTAAAAGAAGAATTTTGTAAAACAGAATTTTGAAAAAGAAACAACATTTTTTATTCTGGCAGGAGTGTATCACAATTAAAACCTATAGCTTTGTGCATATAAAAGTGAAAATAATCAGATAATCAATACGGTAAGACATAAACATTTAAAAAATTGACAAAATTAGGGTGGAACGAGAACAATCGCGCTACACAAAACGGTAATATAAAAACCTATAGTAAGTATAACAATAGGTAGCTGATATTTTTTCCGTGTATGACAGAGGTTATTTTCTAATTTCGTTTCAATCACAAAATTAAGAAGGTGCTTGCCATTACCGTAAAAATAAAAACATAACACAATGGAAATGGAAAATATATACGCCAAACTGCTCAAGGTCACAATGAATTCCAATTATTTAATTAGTTTATACAAAGCACGGGTAGGGTGTAGCTATGTATATCCGGAGGTCGTCGGTTCGATACTGGGCAGCGCCATCAGATTTTATTTATCAAGTGTTTTTCGAATATACACTTTAAATCAGTAGATTCCTTTTGCTATAGCTTTCGAACCACGGGACATTGATACATTTAATAATTATACAAACGCACTCAATAAAAGGACACGTATAGATGGCGTTGAGGACACGTATAGATGGCGTTACCGAAATATAGCAAGAAAGCAACCAACAATTTGCAACCGACGTTGCAAGTGCAACTATATAAAAGTTGCAAGATTAGGTTTTTTACACTTATAGAACTTAATTGCAACGAAAACGTTGTTGCATACTCAAATGCACTGAGGATATGAACATGATATAATGAGGGTTTTGTACTGGTCGTTGCATAAACCCTGTGCAAACACGAGCTATGCACTGTGTAGAGCCCAATGTAAATCGGTTGCACAACGTACGTTGCTCCCTCATTGCACATCCGTGTCGTCGCGTGTCTGTGTCTGTACAATACCGTGCACCCCTATATTTCGCAAGGGATAGAAAAGGGATTTCAGAGAGTTTTATTTACGAAAATAGTGTATTAATAAAAAGTTTTTAATATTATAAAAATGAGAATACAGCTCATTATTTCCCTATTCTCGATTAGATCTTCGGCCAGTTTCTAAAAGGAAAACTTTTCAATTAAACTCCTCAAGCTTAAATTTTAAAATTTAAGATTAATAACTCGGCATGTCAAAGTTGACTGTCTATTTTCAAAGAGATGTAAATTACAAAAACATTACTAAGCCTCTCCTCTACAGAATTATTGCTCTTACCTCTTAGCTTTAAATAAAATATAAAAAATCTTAAATTCAATAACATGCCACAATCGGCTGCTCGATAGCTTAATTCAAGGAAATAACGAAAAAACGTATTTACAAAACTGAAAACGAGCATAAAAAGTAATGTGAGATTTATTTTAATACATATCACACAAATATGTGTCTTTTTGTACCATTCAAAGAGCTCCTAAGCTCTTAATCCAAAACGCCTATAAAACTCATTCACAAAATGTTTATTATCTGTTAATTTTCTCACCGAATGTACCACATCAAACCAACTTAGATGGATTTTTTTTTCATTTCCAGCAGATATCCCGTGATGAACACTTGGGAGGATCATCCATAAAAAATACATTCTCAGCGTTCACTATATTTATTCACTTTATTGCATTTCTCATAAATATTATTTACACACAGAAGTTTATCACCTTAAATTCAAAGGAAAAAAATAAACTAAACTTACTCGAGCTCGCTTTTCCGGCAAAATCCGGGTGGCTACTCACGATATAACAAAAATATATGCATAGGATGAGAATAATTCAAAAAGTAAAGGTAAACAAAAAATGTTAACAAATGTTTTGTGTGTGTGTGCACACGAGACCAAAAAAAAATAAACAGGATATTTTTAAATTATAAAATAAATACAGAGTTGTATATATTATATATATGGGTGTTTTGTTTTTAGTAATTGTTTTTTGTTTTTTTTTTATATTATTATTGTTATTATTTTTAATATTTACGTATAGTTAAAATGATCATTTATAATTTATTTTGTATATCTCCATAACCATTTTTACTATGTCTAAGAAAGGGAAGGGGCAGGAGCAGTGTGAATACACTATATTTAAATAAGCCAAATATTTCGAGTGTGGCATCGTCGGCAAACAACGTTCCGACTGGGAGCGGGGTGGGTGGTTAGGTGTGGTGGAGGATTGTTGAGTAGAGGTGGCGTGACAGCAAGAGATGATATTGTACTCGGTTAGGACTCGCCGTTACCACTGTCGTCTCCGTCCACATAGTCCGAGTCGCCATCCTGTGCATCCTCGTCGTCTGTGTCCAGGTCGTAGTCTTCATCATAGAAGTCAGTCATGTCCAGCTGTGAAATGTAAATACAGATTTAAATAGATAGTACTTTGATCGCTATTCTGGTTTTGCTGTAAGTCCATGGCACTCACCGGTGGCTCCTGATTGCTGGGCTTGCTTTTCGGTTTCAGGCAGTAATCTTCTAAGGTCATGGGAACAACGATACCCTCTTTCTCGGCTTCAATCTTTGCGGCCAGGGCTTGTTTTCTGTTAGAGCAGGTTTATTTCAATTCAATTATGGTCTAAAACTTTTTTTATTACGTTTTCTGACAAAAAAAGCGGAATTAAGAAGCTTTAGCTTTAAAGCTTATAACTTTAAAATTAATATAAAATTGTAACACAAAATTGTTAAAGCTAAGACTCTGCCTAGAGAGATTGAGGATGTAGGGAGTTTTAACCAAAAAAACACTATTTATGCAAAAGATGGGAAAAGAATAAGATATTAGTGTTTATTTTGTTTCATAGTTTCGACAATTTGCTATTTGTTTAAAAAATCATTAATTTATTTAAGATAACTTTAAAAAACTTCCAAAAGATTATAAAAAAATACCTAAAAATTAACTCGGAGGTAGGTCGAGAGCCAAGCTTGGCTCAGGGGCTAATCAACTCTCGGGTTAAGCATTATGTATCTTCAGTAAATAATTTGGACGTAAGTGTTTTAAAATATTTTTTTTATAAAAAGTTTTAAAAAAGATGTGTTCAAATCTACACTTCAAAAAAGAGTTTTTTTATTTAAAAAAAATGTTTCGAACAAGTTCTTTTTATTGCTAGTTTTGGTGAATGCATAAAGTATTGGTGGTTTCGTAAAGTTTACATCTTTCCTGTTTATTAGGTCACAAAAAGTCTCCTGCATCAATATTTTTAGGGCATTCAATTTGTGACTAAATTGCGGGGGACGTCCTTGCCACATCTTTGCGCTGAAGAGCCAGAGATTGAGACATCAAAAGTAAATACAAAAACAAGACATACATTGTATAGCTACTGTTGTTTAGAACTAATAGATCAGTTAGGAATGTAGAAAAATCCTCACAACTATAATTGAATCAAATGGCATAATCAGCAATTTTTGGAATTATTTCAAGTAATTTCCAGTTAAGCCAGTGAAACCATGTGCAACACTTGTATCATTATCTAGTCTAGATGGATAATTAGACGACGAAGATGACATTTGAATGCATTGACATACCAACCATTGGAGTGACTTTTTAAGCTGTTTTTCGAAATGCGCAATCACTCCTCTCTTTTATCCGGTATTTTGTGTACCCGGCTTATGTTTTTTGAGAATTATAATCCATTTTTAGGGTTAGGTCAACCCAAATACTTTTATGATCACGGAAGCGCTTTGTTCTTCAAGGCGTAGCATCTTCCGAGAACGTTACGATCAATAACATTAGTGTGGTCTCTGTTATTTACAATGACGGCATCTTTACCAATCTTTAAGTAGTACTTAGTAAATAGCAAACCGATCTGCCTTTTGTACCGATGTCGGGAAACCATGAGAAGGGCCAGCTCGGATCTACTGTTGTTCTAGTATGAATTCTTCTTGGGATTTTAACGTTATCTTCGGGGAGGTTTAGCTTCTCTTCATATTAGTACAGAATAGTGCATAACTCATGCTGTCTTTCGTACTTCGTCTTCCAAGTCTATAGCTCCGATAAATATCAAGCACTCTCTCTCTTAGCATTTGGAACTTTGTGCTTTATTGGACAAATACAGTCGTATCTGCATTTGTAGGCTATTATGTCGGGCTTAATCTTTTATAAACATTTTTCCTATCAATTTATTTAACTTTATTTTATTAACATGCGAATTTTGTTGCTCTTTACTATTCTTAAACATAACTAAATGCTTTTGAAGAGCGGCTCGGTGGAAATTAATTAATTTTAATGGATTATTCAGTGTAGCTATGCATTCTTTTAAATTTAAAGGTACATTTATACCTTGTCAGGTGACGGAAGGTTAAATTACTATAATCTATTCATTTTGTTACCGAACATTTTCTGATTTAACCTAATGGTTTTAAGTTATCATGGTTTAATAACTACTTTTTTGAAACAATTTGCATATTGTCAAAACGTCAATGCAAAAGAATAATATTTTTATCATAAATTTAATTTAATAGAGTTTTTAATGTACCTTTTATTTCAAGAACAATCCACTCTACTAGAGACAACTAAATTCACTCACCTAATTATATTTGGATATTCGATATCTTTCCCCTGGGAATCCCGCCACCTTCGGTACATTACCGATGCGTCCACATTGGCCGGTGAGTATGTGTTCGGCTCGTTCAGCAATGAGATCACAGACAACAATATCGTTCGAACATTCTGGGTTGGATTCCACCGTTCGCAGGGCAGCTCCCCGCTTTGTGGATCGTCTACGGGCGGATGCAAAATCGAAATGCAGAGATCGCCGTTCTAGAGGAGATACAAAAATGGAATCAGTGAGCGGGACATAAAAAAACAATACAGCCTGCTGATGAATACATACCTCGTATACGTTGGGGTGCCAGACTTTTGTGAGAAATCGAATGGATGGTGGTGAATACGGATAGTCTGGCGGGAATTTCATGTGAGCCTAGAATAGAAAATTAACTCTTTAATTGCGATAATTTTGTGGATTCCTTGTGAATATTTCAGTGGATGATGATGAGGTCAAGATTTAGCTAGTGGGGAAAGGCAGAACTTGACTTTGTGTAATAGCTTGTTTAGTTAAATCGTACATCATCGAAATATATAATCCTACAGAAATTACTGGTCCACCTCTAGAACTATACAGACAAACATGCAAAATAAATACTTTCTCCACACTTCTATATATTACAGATAATATATTATATAATATATACATATATAAGAACCGGTTTGATGCTCCAAAGATGCCAAAATTTTCGCATATGTTGTCCGAACACAAAACATATATAAAAAGTTATATTTTATTATATAAAAATTGCGATCGTAAAACATTTTATATGAAAACCAGACCAAAAAACCGTTTTGCCAATAATCCAATCCGCGTAGTCTATATAAAATATAAATATAAATGAATATAAATATGTATACACAGACACACACACACAACCACACAAAAGATTCTCAGTAATTCAACGTTCATTGTTTTTGGTTGCGGACTCGTGTCAACAAGAGTCATTTACCTGCGTACGTTGTACGCGCGACATAAGAGTGCTTTTGCAAGAGAAATGAACTTGCACATGCGCTGCGTGTATGTTTTCGTTTTTGGCAAGTGCAAATGTATTTTTGGTGTATATATACAATATACATATACATTATTATATTATATGCTAAGTTATTGGGAGTTTTTGGCGATGTAAGCAGATGCGCTTGCGTGCGTGTTTGTGTCGACAGAACGACGCGGTAGCGTCTATACGGAGACAGTGTGATGTGAAGTGATGCATGTTGTTTTCGAATTAAATTTTATTAAACAAATGTTTCTGGACATTGACTAGAGGATGAGTATATGTTACTTTGAAGATGATTCTTAAATTTAGAAACTTATTTCAAATTTAAGGCTTAAACTCTTCAATTAAACTTAATTTATTGCCAAAAGATTGCAAAATTATCTTTTATCTAACAATATATGGTTAAATTCATGGCTCTTTTAAAATATGTTTTAAAATACATTGAATTAACTTAATTGCTACATAATTAGCACGGCTTTTTATATTTTTTATAAAATTACTATTCATCCGTTAGAGGCGAAAACATGTAGTCATTGATAATAACCAGGGCAACCAATAATATGTCCTATTAAAACTGTTTAATGTATAATGTATATTGTATGCCCATAAAAAAGGCAAAAATTAAATTAAAATTAAAATGACTTAAAAAAAATAAAAAAGTTTAAAACACAAAAGACATGCATTTGAAAATTGGCATACTTATGGTTGCCCTGATAATAATAACACTATTTAATAATACGCATATATAAGCAATTATGACGAATTAAACACTAAACGATGGGGTTTTTTTATATTTATTTATTATGTTACGTTAAATTTAAGATGGCTCTTTATATTTAAGAGCCAAATAAAAAAGCCATGTTTGAACAAGAAAAAAAGAATTGATCAAAGAAGAAACAAAAATTTAAAGAATGGAGTTTATCAAAAATTTAACTAATCGTAAAAATCAAAACAAAAAAAACTTTTGCGTCTTCACATATTGAACGCATAATCATTTTCGATACGCGAAATATTTTAACAACAAAAGTAAAGGCAAAATAGAAAAAGAAAAATGTGTAACTAAAGTTTAAGGACTTAAAAGCTATAGATTTTCTTAAATATTATTTAAAAAAATGTAAAATAAATATTGTTGAATGTTTCCACATTTATAGATTGTATTAAAAATAGTCAGATACAAGCAAAACCATTGCTAAAGAACATAAAAGAAATGTTCCAATACTGTTTTAGCCCATTTTATGGAGTGTCCAAACTTAAGCGACACATTTTTTTCAATAAAAGGATATATTATTATACTATTTTTTGCAAATAAAAATTACAGATGGTCTTTCGTACGCTACGGTCGTTAAAACATAAGAAGTGTATTATTTATGTACATAAACTAGGTCCAGTTAAGTTTCTCCTTCTCTCCTTTGCAAGGTTTTTACTTTCTACATGCAAATTGCGTTGAGACTGTATATTGATGGGTTTGTCTCCACAAATCAATAATGGCCAATATCTGCCTCAAGCAGTAATCGACGACAGTTTAAAGTTTTAAACGTATAGAAAAAGTCGAGTAGTCTGAGAGTGAGATTCCCTACGGTTGAAAGGAATTTCAATCGTAAAAGTAAATATCAAGCAAATTATATGAACTATGATAATATTCTATTTTATTTTTTTGTTTCACCTACTATTTTCTGATTGAAACTAATTTTCAATAAGCGAAAATTTCACATTTGAAAGCGAAACATATAAATAAATTAAAGAATCGAGTTTTATCAATTACTTTTACGATAATTTATTGCAAGTTTCAATATTGAGAGTTTCAATCGCTCAGGGAATCTCACACTAAGCTTCGTTTGTTTTAAAACCTGATTGGATTGCCATATAACGATATCTGTGTCACAATAAAAATAAAAAAGCTCCCAAGACAGCAAAAAATATCAATAATCTCAGTTAGTTTTCCGGTGAAATGGATGGATGGGCTGCCTTTGTTCGTTTGTGTTGAGCACCATTTCCTTGGTGTTTTGCGGTAATTTGAGATTGAGTATATCATGATGGGTCTGCGACACTGACCGATCATTGGATTTAAACTTTTGATTAATTTGATTAGTTCGCTAAAGGCATTAATTGAATTATTAATTACAGTAAAAGAAATAACCCTATTTACTGCAAATTATATCGTTTAGGCCCTTGCTTTGAATTTTCGCCAATTGGTTTGGCGAATAGTCGACAAATGTCTCGGAGCTTTGAAGGATTATATCATTCAGTAGTACATTTAAAAAACTTTTCACATCCTTGTAGATGAGGTTCTAGCTTGACTTTCAAATCAATTGAGAATAGTAGTAGTTTAATGCTCCAATTTCAATAAGTTTTCGCATAGTTTATTTAGTTTCGCTTTAGTCACCTTCTAGTATTGTCGAGTGATAATGATCGTGCATTATTATTATTAAGTAATTTTTAAATATAGTTATTTGATATGCTCTTCTATATTATCGTACCAGTGAATTAAAGCTCTGACAATGGCCTAAATGGCTTATATCGTCTTTGTAATTTTTTTTTTAAAAAACACACTCCCTCCAAAAATCACTAATCTAAAAATCGGAATAAGTGAACAATCACATATAACATATGTGTTTTATCAGTGGCTTCTTGCATAATAAAATTGTTTCTGTTGTTATCGAGGTGGAGACGCCACGCCAAATATAATTTATAGTTTGGGAGGTTCTTATTATTATTAAATCACAATGTTTTTTATTTTAAAGGGATTGGTACTTTCGGTCTAATGGCTGATTCAGCCTGATGACTTTTGTCAAAATGGTTTATTCAGCCCAATGACATTCGACCTTATGTTATTTGGCCCATTAACTTTTTGCCGAACGAGTTATATTTAAAAAAACAGGTTTTAATACTTTTTTTGTGGAAATAAGAGAGGTTAAAAATGTGTTTTTAAAACAAAATCTTTTAAAATTATATAAATATTTTCCATTTTTTATGTTTTTTTTATAATTAAAACAAAAAAACAACTTCGTGTGCCAAGTTTGAGATGGAGCAGAGGAAGTGTGTTGTTAAAAAGGTGTTGAAAGTTCTATCGACGGTCATATATAAGTTAAAAGATTTTAAAAACGTTTTTTTAGTTTACAGTATTAAAAAAGGTGACATAAAATTGATCCAAAGTTTTTTTTTCTCCACTTTTCAACATTCAATGTGCTGCACAGACAAAAAACATTATTAAGAAAAGTGATAAAAGGTTATGTAACTTTTTTACAGTACATTTTTTGGGTTGTCTCCCCAAAAACAGGACAAAAATTTACGCAATATTGAGAAGTTTCTTATTTTAAAAGAGCTCAAGAATTAGTATTTTGTTTTGATTTTACAATAAGACTAGTGAGATTATAATTGATTAATTAAAAAAAGTTTTTTGTTTAACGAAGCGATTTCAAACAAATTTGTAGAGATTATTTTACTGTAGGCATTAATTTAATTTGGACCTGAAACTTGAAAAATTTGCCAATTTAATGTGGTTGTCATCGGTATGAAACGATTGCTTCCTTGCGTGATCCTAGTACTCTCCACAACTCTGCCTCTTGAAAACAATGAGTGTATTTTTACATGCTGTTACCTTTTCCCCCTAAAAATTTTCTAAGGAAATATTCAAAAGATGCTAAAATTATGGATAATATTTTTATTGTCTGGTCAGTCATTAGCTGGAGCTCTCATGTATATATAATTCATAATTATTTTATTAATTTGTGATTTAATATAATTTTCTATTTTATATTATAACCTAAGATGCATACTGGATGATAAAAGGCAGAGTCATGAGGCGTTACCTACAGAAAAGTAAGTTTGTCCGGTTTATTATTTAATTTGTAGCTCGCCATAGCCGATTCAGAGTCTACCATTGATATTTGTCGTTATTATGGTGGTCGGAGTGTGTGCTTTAATATGTCGACAAGCTCTGTATTAAATTCTATACCATTAGTGTATATTACGCATCCAGTACCGTTATCGCCTGAACACATCTTATGGCATATTATATATATTATCCAAAGCTTCTTCAGTCTTCCAAGTGTCGATGTCCTCTGCTGTGACCTTCCCGACACTCGAATACTATCTTGTAAAATAAAAATACTTCCCTTAAAAAATAAAGAGAATCAAGCATTTAAAAGTGCGCTAGAGCTCCAAGCAAACCCGCAATAAATGGCATCGTGTGGGCGGCGAGCTTCCACTTTAAAGCTTTTGCGTGCGAGCGGGAGCTGTCAATACCGAGAATCCAATTTCAGCTAGTAAAAATTGATGATCCAATTTCGATAAACGATTTGATTTTATTTTTGGTGAAAAATGCTCCCTCTTTCTTTTTCGCGGAATATAACGGGAGAATGGAAAAATAAATAAATAGATCAACTTGTTTTCTCGATTTCGATGGGCGGGAGATGGTGGTATTATAAACGGTGCTGTGCCTCCCCGAGCATATGGCAAGCTCCATCATATTCATCATAATCGTCATGCGATATATCTTTACAGGCACAAAAAGACTCGCGAGTGTGGGTGTCAGCATGTGTGTGTGTGTAGGCGTCTGTTTACAAACATTTAGGTCGACTAAGGGAAAGCAGAGATGAGGTAGGTGCTGCGGAGAAGCGTGAGTGTGTTTGATGGCGATACACAACACTACATTTAAAATATCGATTTTCATGACCTGGAAAATGCATAAATCTCATGTAGCATTTCTTACTAATTGGAGAGAAAGAGAGTGCAACAAGAACAGCAGCATTAGCAGCTGTTTACGGAATTCAAACTGTTTACCCCCCACAAACATTATCCTCTCTCACACACACCCACAAACACTAAACGTACAAACAAGCGATGAAAATGAAAACATCTAAAACTTATCAAAAATGTAAACGACCTTTCGATCTCGTGGAAACGCATAAACACATGCACACAAAAACAATATAATTATAAGATAATACTATTAAGATTTCGTCAACCTTTGTGTTTTTATGTTTGTATATGGAAATACAGCTATAATGAAGCTATATAAAATAATTGTGCGATTTCATGGCAATGTCATTGACGCTTAACGGAGAACCTTGATTTCTAAGCGAGCACACACACATATATACACACAATATAACAGAAAAGTGCATATAATAAATCCAAGTCTCGCTGTTAATTCTGTCCGAGTTCTTTTTGTCTACTAATTTAAAAAATGAAAAATGAGTGTGGATAAACAGCAATAACAACAGCAGCGACTATAAAACGTCGCAATAACTCACCTTAAAATAGCCGCCTTGATACAACGTGTCGGGTGGTCCGAAAATAGCCACTTCCCACTCGAATAGATTTTCCTCATTGCAAAGTTTTACTCGGAAGCCCTCGACGGGTTCCTCCTGGAGACTCTTATACTCGAGGGCCAGCGCACGGACCGAACTGCTTGGTGTGGAGGACATGTTAAAATAACGTGACAGCCTGACGACGTTGGCAACCACAAATTGCGTGGTATGGGATGATGAGGGTGGTAGTCTGGGGTTAGGATGCGGGCAACTCTGGCTGCACCACTGACTGACACGTTATGAAGACACAGAGAGCGAGAGGAGCACTTGCTTGGCAACACACACACACACACACACAGAAACACACGCGCACGACCTTCTTCAGCTGAGCTGCCTTCTGCAATATTATTTTGTGTTTATTTATTATGAGAGTCTCGTCGCTGCGCGTTTCTCGTTTGGTTTTAACACGCGAGAGGAATAATTCTAATAGGAACGTTCTTTGCTAAAAGCAATATTCACAGGTTTTCCTACGCGTTGATTTTGTTATTTCCTAATATTACAATTTACATTCAAAACAATGGCGGACATTGTGTATTGAGGATAGATTTTATAATATATATTTAATCGTACACACAAAATAAACACACACACACTCACTGAGAAACACCTCGCTTTTTAATTTTATTTAAACACTCTTGCGTGCAGAGGAGAGAGGTTACATGGTTATCACAGAAACGAATATTCTTTAATTGAATTATTTGTTGTAGTCTAACGCTCGAGAGCTAGCTTTAGCGATTAAATTTAAGATTTGGGCAGAAGCAGCAGATTGTTTAAAAATAATTATTATTTATCAAACACAAAGAGTGATTTCGAGTTCTCGACACACAAACACGACGACGAGACGAATTAATACACGGCGAATTGCGAATGTGTGTGCGGCGAGACGACGACAGCTGGTGTGCTACAGTGGCGCCTGACAGTGCTTAAGATGCGAACTTTCTCTATGATGCAAATCGGACAAAACTAACAAGTGCATTTTTTATGAATGCGAAACGTGGGTGTTGTATATCTTGTTCCTTGGGGCCTTCCACGCTTCCACATTATACGTAACGCTCAAGGGGGAAGGGTTTTAAATTTTAAATTTAGCATTACTTAATATATGGACGGCCCCTTTCCGGTGGTCGGTTATTGAAATTAGAAATATTAGAAAACGGTAGTTATAGTTAGGTATATGTACTATGTAGATGTACGAGGCTATATAGCGGCCTTAAAGGAATGAGGAAATTTAAGTGGCGATTTGTTTAATCAACAATAGAACTGTCAAAAATATTAATAACCTCACTTTTTGTGTAGACATCTGTAATTTACATTTGCATCATTTAACACAATCATAAACTCATAATTATAAAACTTCACGAAGACAGCGCCTTTATTACTAAGTAAGCATATGAAGGTACCCTATAGAAGTGTATTTAGCTCCTTGGAGACCTTTTTTGAAATAGGGAATACATTTCATTTTGTTGTAACAGTAAAACCGCAGCCAAGCATTATTCTTTTAAGATTTATCCCCCACAAAAACAATAACACACTCAATTGATTTTGTTGTGCGTGTTTTTGCTTTTTTAATTTTTTTTTTTTCCCTAATTCCCGACCGGGCACGAAGAAATCAAATGTTGTGTATACGAATGGGCGCTGTGTCCTTAGCCGCTAAATGTCAACAACGATAAAACATAAAACACAAATTCTCAAAAGTCAAACAAATCAAAAAACAGCGTAGCAAAAGCAAATTTTATTAATAAAAATCCTGAAATTTTAAGCAAATAATAATTATAACTCTATCAGATTTTAAGTTAGTCAGAGTTCGTTACAATGGAGGACCAAGTCTGTCCGCGATGCAAGACCACCAAATACCGGAATCCCTCGTTGAAGCTTATGGTCAACGTTTGCGGGCACACACTGTGCGAGAGCTGCGTTGATTTACTGTTTTTAAAAGGTAAAGCTTTATAAACAACAAAATAAATCAACCTTCTTCGCTCTATTTCTAATCTAACCCTTTATTAGGTGCCGGTGCCTGTCCCGAGTGCAATGTTCCCCTGCGACGCAGTAATTTCCGTGTGCAGATGTTTGAGGATCCAATGGTCGAGAAGGAGGTAGACATTCGCCGGCGAATTTTGCGTGACTTCAATAAAAAGGTGTGAAATAGAAGAATTTATTTTGTGGTTTTCGTAAAATTTCGAGTCTTAATAAATTCAACTATTTTGCACAGGAAGAGGATTTTGCTACGGTTGAGGAGTACGACGACTACCTGGAAGACATTGAAAACATTGTACTAAATCTATGCAATAACATTGACATCATCAACACAAACAAACGGATCGAGGTGTACAAAAAGGAGAACCGTGAGGTTATTATGAAGAACAAGAGTCGTTTGGGTCGGGAAGAGTACGAGCTCGAGATGGAAATCGAGCGTGAGAAATTCGAAGAGGAACAACGACGCAAGGAGTTGCTGTCTATCGAACAGGCAAGCATAGCAATATTTCCGATAGTCTCGAAGATTATCTTAAACCTTTGTTTTATGTTTATATATCAATAGGAAAGTAAAAAAAAGAAACTAAAAGAAAAAGAAGCTCTCATCGATGAGCTGATGTCTAGCTATGAGGATGCTTCGGCTATTGTGAGTGGGTACGCAAAACAAGCGGAAATCGATCGCGAGGAAGCCAAGATTGTACCGGTTATAAAATCAGTAAGCCCTTTGAATCTGTAGTTTATGTACATAATATTTAACATTTCGATTTTGTAGAGCGAGTTCTCCACCGGTGTAAAATTCGGACAGCAACAATTCCTGCCTGTACCAAAGCTAGAGGAAGGCCCAGCGTACGTGTACGTTGCACCAGTGATCCTCCGTGATGGCCCCATTGTGCCCGAGTATCATGACATCGAGACTAAGGGTTACATGCGGTTTATGAGGTATATAAATTTTATAATTTAAATAATCTGAATGTTTTCAACAATTTTTATATTTCAGACAAGAAAATCCTGCCGAACGATCGGGTGGCTTTAAATCAGTGATTGCCTGTCAACGTGCCATCCAAGAGGCCTTGCAAGGCTTGTACCATGGCAGCTAAACTACAATCTCAATTCTAGATAACCTGTAAATATTAATAAACCATTTTTTGTACCAGCGATTTTTATTTCAATGGTCTTCTGGCCAAGCCTACAGACAACATCGGGTTTAATCGATTGAATTCCGCTTTCATAGCGGGCACCCAATCGCCACCGCGCCGCTGAATGTCATCAATGCGTGCTGTAAGCTCTTGTTGGGCCTGCCTTGCTTCGCGCAATCGATCGCATCGCACAAGTTCCACAATGCGATTCGAAAGCTCTGGACAAATATTGTGTATCGTCATTATGGACGATTCAAATCCCAGTGCCAGTGAGCCACAAAGTACCGTAGCGGCACCCAGGAATACACTACGATTCAATTGCAAACACGCGGTGCCCTGGTCGAGGTCACCAGACGTGTACTTGAGTCCAAAGAAATTCGGGACACTCTCTTCGGCCAGATTAAGGAATCGTGGCATATTTACTGCGCGATAGAATATATCGTTAACTCAAGAAACTTTAACATAATTATACAAAATTTCTTACAATTCAGTGCCGTCATCTTTGGAATGTGGTAGTACAGTAGTGGCACTGTAGGGCAGAATGACGCTACGTTTGCGATGTAGCGCACCAGTTCTTCTTCAGTTTTAGGCTTGAAGTAAAGCTCGGGTAGACACAGAACGGCATCCACATTAAGTTGTGCGGCGTGCGAGGCCTGGATTTAATAACGTTATTTAAATAGTAGTCTCAAAATTGGTTTATCTACTTAAACGTAGATGGCGTGCTGTAATAATATCGTTTATAAAATGTAGATGACGCGCTTTTGAAAATTTCCTTAGGTGTCACTGTTAAATAGCTAATATTTTTTTTAAAATTGTTAAATACTACTTGCGGTTTTCCATTCAATTTTAAACATTTTTACAATAAAAAATATCTTACCAAATCACAGACGTCCACGAATGGGGCTCCACCAATTTGCACCATTAGCGTGAGCCCTACATTACGACATGCCTTGTGCCATACTTCGGTGTGCCTCTTGCGTTCCGCGACACTCATACTCATGCCTTCGCCTGACGTTCCGTTTACCAGTACACCCATAATTGCATTTTTCTTCAGGTGCTCGGCGTAGGCTTCAATGTTATCGTAATTCACAGAGCTGAGTAATAAAAAAACAAATGAGTAATATCTCAATAAAGCTATAAACACTTACTCATCTGGATTAAAGGCAGTAAACACTGGGGCCATTAAACCCTTAAAGGTAAATTTAAGATCAGACATGACTATTAATATATTCAATTAAACATCAAAAGACGTCTAAGATTGACAAAACCAAAAACAAGTACGGACTTCCAAATTTAAGTAAATATGAAGTGATTATGTGAATATTAAGAGATATGCGAAATGCAGAGGTTTGCTAATGCTGATTGGATGTTTCTCTGCAAATATGTAACAGCATCAGCAAGCGATGATCCAAGGTCAAGTAATAGCGCTGATAATTTGATAAACAACACAAAAAGCTTAAAAAAAATCAATTATGTGAGATTATTATTATTAATTTATATATATTTTTGTTTCTCGTTTTTATTAAATTTGCAAATCCATTCATACTTAGAATTTCATATAAGTTTCCTATATTCCCTATAGTCATTTAGATGTTCAATTATTGTTTGTTTGTTTAATTATTTATAAATAAATAAACAAATAAACGCACATAAAATAACCGTCTGGGTGACGCCAATTTTGTAATGTCTTGCGTATATTCTTATAAGTGGCGTCACCTATGTGTCGATTTGCCAACCCTAAATGCAGGAAGCTTAGCCTCGTTTTGCCTTTTCACTCCTTTCGACTGGAAACTTGATAATTACAAACTCCCGGGCTTCCGATCGAATCGAATGATTTTTAATGAATATTAAAAATATCATCTTAGATATTTGAGCCACGTTAGATATATCACATGATTTAGTTTTAGAATTTAGACAGATCGTCGATGACGGAGTTGTTCTCGAGAGGTTTGTGTCTACGGAGTATTGTGTATAGCATTTTTCATTGTTTTGACATTTCCACTTAATACTTTTGTCATTGCTCTTCTTCGCCGCGCGTATGGGAAAATTCCATTTGACAGAACACAGAAGTCAGACAGAGCACAGAGTTGAGATTGAGAGGCACTGTGTGTGGCTGCAGAGTTTTTGTGTGTGTACTATTATTACCAATAAAACGAAAGAAGTGTACAAGTACAGGCGAGCGCGCGGCTAATTCCACATAATATGTTCCGAATTGATACCAGGTAATCATCAAATGGAAAAGTGTGTGTGGTTGGACACAGCCCGACACTGCATGCCCCTCGCCGTTTGTGTAGATTGTTGTGGAGCGCGACTACCATAAAATAAAACATGACTTGTCGCAGCACACACGCGTGCCCGCTCGTGCATCCAAAACCAAATTTTCAGTTTATGTAATAACGAATGTCAACTGCTGGGTACCACTACCAATGCAACCACCAGAAATAGGCTCTATTTATTTTAATTGATGGGATGATAGTGTGGAAAAATGCCTGCGTTTGTGTGTGTGACCTATGAGCCCAACTAATATCGGCGGAATTTAAAGTGATCTTTGTGTACAAAAGTAATGCGAGAATCTCTTTATTATGATGATGCGATCAGCGACTGTTGTACCTATTTTGGTACTACTCGTGCGCGTGACGGGAGAAGCTTATTTATTTGCGAGAGATCCTTGCTACTCTTGCACTTATTTTTTCCATTATCTCGGTCGTTTACAATGTTAACCTTGAACTTTTTTCCCGAGTAGTCGCTGATGTCGATATCGCGATGAGCTTTGTTTATTAGTGTGGTTGTATGTGTGTGTGAATTTATTTGTACGTACGCATAATTTACTTTGTTTGTACGCCATAAACAACACAAGACGAGTTGTGTTATCTTGTACAGCTATAAAAAAAGGATTTTGTATAACTGCTCTGGGCAAACACCTTTATGTTAGAACTGTATTTAATAATAAAGATTTATTAAGATTAGATTTAGAATTTTCAAGTCACTTTGTTACTTATTGTTTGAAACTTGATCTTTCAAGGACGGGTTATGTATAAGATAATATATATATATATATATATATGTGTATATTCTTAAATTAAATTATATAATATAAAAAAAATATCTATGAAATTCACAGTGAGCCACAGGCAATTACCAGTCATGTTATTCGAGAAGTGTACGAGGGCCAGAATGCACATGAAGCCTTCGAAGCGGAACTAGAGAAGGCCCTCGAAGCGCGCGTCAATTACATAATCATTGAGCCGGCTCGTTTGTGTGATGACACCGAGCGATGGATCACAGTTGGCAATTGTCTTCACAAAACAGCGTACATTACGGGACTGGCGTCGATAGCCACCTGCTCACTGTGGCCCGATCGAATCAATCTGAGTACACCACTTTGTGCCCTGTCCATTTTTTGCACTGGTTTGTATACGGTCAGTTGGAACTATGACCCGTGCTGTCAGTACCAGGTTAGTGTGACTAAAAGCCATTCAAATGTTTTAATATATTGAACAATTCTCTAAAATGTTGTGTTTCAGGTTGAACGGAACGACAAGAAACTGCTGAAAGTACCGAAAATCAATGACTTCTCATCTCCAGTCGTTCTAGTCTATACGAAAAACACAAAAACAAAGTATTTCCATCGCAGCGTTACCCTGCTGGCGGCCACGTTTGTGGCCTGGAAAATCTACGAAGCATACAAATAATATATATACCTAAAAGTGTGATATTTTAAACTAACGTCGGCAAAACAATAAAAAAGCACGTACAAACACACACACACATACACAAGACGTAAAAACAGACAAAAATAAACAAAAACAACAAACCGGAAATCTCTTGTGTTTATGTTTGTTTATTTTACAAAAGCTAAAAAGAAAAAAACAATATAAATATTTTAGTTTAAAAAATGAAAAATTATGTGATTTAAAAATTTGTTTTACGTAAACTGAAATTTATAGAAATATATATGTTGTATAAATATATAATTAATTGTGTAGAAAAGTACCTAAACAAAAAAAACACCGAACCGAACGTAAGAAATGTAGTCTTCATTAGCCAGTTGTTGTTGTAAAAAAAACGATTAAACCGTAAATATATTTTTTAACTTTTAAAGGCGACCTACGCAAAGAAAAAAACTGTTAAATAATATTCTATTTAGAAATTATAAATTGTGTGCTTTTTGTTGTCTCCTCTCTGGTTAGACGGTCCAAGAATTTGTTAGTATATATTTTTTATCGCTAGTAGTCACACACACACCGCATTTTTAATGATTTTTTTTATGATTTTATGAAATTGTATCGATACAAACAAATACGATTCGAAGATAATAAAAGAAAGCAATAAAAAAATGTTTTTGTTTAGCATTATTGGTGATTTATATAGAGATTATAATGATCAGATTAAAATCTAGTCTAATCTGATAAATTGATCTGAAATTGATAAATTAATAAAAAAAATATTTTACCTAATTTGAGTACTTTAGCCAAATCTACACTTTTAGACTTTATCATCTGATAAATAGGCTATATTCTGTTATTTTCCCTAGCTTTTCAAACTTTATAGTGCTCCACATTTTTCCTATCATGCATCACTAGAGCAAAAACAGAACAATAAAAAAATGTTTTTAATTTTTTTTGTTTTTATATATAATATAAAAAAAATAGAGCAAAAAATAGATATTTCACCAACGCAGGGGAAATTCCACCGTCCACTAAATGGTTTGTTATCATTGGAACAATGAGCCTGCCTTAAGAAGAAGTAATAAGAGGCTCAAATTTAAAAGGCAATTTTACGATAGTTTCTTACTTTTTCGCTTTATACCGTGAAATTCAGGATATAAATATTCACAAAAACTTATTTGTTTTTTAATACAAAAGATAAAAGATTCTATAAATTTACAAGTTAAAACTGGTTAAAAGGTAAATATAGTTCAACCAATCTTATACACTATTCCTCATTTGCTACTTTCTACCCATACTCGATTAAATTACCCAAAACAAACAATATTAAATAGAGTCGATATTCAACTTGGAGCCCTCCAAATTCTCATGAAATAAAAATCGTATTAATCGGAATTTGCACCATAAAATTCCAGATGTACTTTGGGCGGAAATCTTCTCAGATCTTTGAACTATAAATGTGCACAACATTTGCGTAATATTTTGTGTATATATTTGGTTACAATTGCAGCTTAATAGCGTATTATAATAAATTTTAATGTGATAATTTCTAAATATCTAGATCGTAGACTTTAAATTCTAAGAATCTTAGAGAATAGAGTGCTTGTGCTCGGACTAGGTATTTGTAAATGTAGTAGTTTCATTGCCAGATTGTTTTGTGTTTGAATTTTGATTATCTTTCAATGCTTCTGCTGCTGAAGACAACGACGACGACGCGAGACCAGCCTGACAGTTTAGTGATGAAAAGTCTCCGGTGTTACAGTCTATGGATGGTATCTCAAAACTAGAAAACCCCCGGTAGTCGGGCAGCATCGGTTTGAGCGGTGACTGTAGATCAACTAGACCTGTTTCATCCAAACCGTCCATTAGATTATTGGTTTCCGAACTAGCTCCCAATTGAAATTCTAATGGCACCCGTTGAGGCGTTATATCAGACACCATCGAATCGTGCGGCATCGGATCGTCAGCTGCCGGTCCACTATCACCACTGCCCTCGGACATGTCAAAGTCGTAATTTATGTTGCTAAGGCCGTGCACAAAACTGATGGATCCGAATTCGTCCGGTGTTGCGAGCTCGTCCAGAGACTGGGCATCGAATGGACTGTAGTTAAAAACCGGCGAGGCGGACAACAGATCAGCCGAGTTACTGAGGCTCATTTGACCAGACCGTCCAGATGAGTGTGCCACCATCTGTTCATCCGCGTCGAGGGATTCGGTAAGCTTGTTAGCCAGTGCCAGCATGTCAGGGTGCTCATTGGCTGTGGCGAGATGGTTAGACTTAGTAAGTATTGGAATGCTGTTTTTCTTGGTGGCCAGTTCGTCGTTTTGTAGAATTGCTGACATAAGATTTGTCTGGAATTGACCACTCAAGCAAATTGTTGGCATCAGTGGTGCCTGCAACTGTTGTGAAGGAAGCGGCGATGGCGGTATGCTGTGCGCTGTTTGCTGGGTTCCATATGTGGATCCATGGAACAGTATGTGTGGAGTTTTTACAGGTTTTAGCTCAAGCGGTGTGCTAGCTATTAGTTTGTGGACTTGATTTGTGATGTCGTTCTGTAAAATTTGGAAAGTCTTAAAATCATAATCTCTAATAACATAAAAAACTTACTCTAAAATCTTCTAAATCCTGCTTCATGGTGTCGATGCGCTGCAAAACAATCTCATTTCTAGATGTAAGTTTCTGCATTGTTTGCACATTTTCCGAAATTAGGTGTAGACTCTCGCAAGCCATCAGAGCACTCTCCCAGGCAGAACTGTATGCTTTTTCACCGGCCATCAATGAATTGAACTCATCCTCAGGCATTGCCAGAGACTCGTAAGTAAGATTTTCGATAAACGATATTGCGCAACACTGAAATTTTAGAAGGCAAAGATTTTCATACTATATAAACCTAAATTAGTACCATTAAAACCAACCAGATTTGTAAAATAGTAGCCTCCCTCACCACTCATCAATCGGGCAGCATTACTGAAACGTGTGATGTAGTTTATGTTGCTGTGCAATCGCACAGGATTAGCCTTAAGCACGACAAAGATGAGAGCCGGTAGAAATTCATCAGCGCTTGCCGGTCCGCCCGAAGATTGTTTAAGCATTGTAAAGATACTGCGACAACAACGCACGATACACTCAAGTTTTTCCTGCGGTGACGGAAAAGAGTCCATGGCCACGAGTTCTAGATAATTGAGAGATTATTTTCGATTAAAATATAATTGAATTAGAATTGAAACGCACCTGTGATAGAACTGTACACGAGATCCCGAACCTCAGCGTTGACCTCATCTATACTACAAATTAGATGCTTTGCATTGATCCAGTTCAGCTGACGAATACGTTTCTGGATCTGCGAGTCACGCTCCTCGTCATTCACAAAGTGTGGCGAAAAAAGTGTCCTATAATAAATCAGAAATATAATTCGAAAAACCAAAACCGATCTGTCTACTACGTACTTGTGATTCTTGGTCATGACTATTTTCTCAAAGAAATCAATGACGTGCTCCTTCATTTCGGCCGAGACGCTAGCAAAGTTTGAGTCCACCTGTTCCATAATGTCGGCCAGTTTCAAATAGCTATTTTGAACGGTCTCACTGATCTCCGCCACATTGCTGCTGGCGTACTTTTTGCAGATTACGGTGTCCAGCATTTTTATTAAGTATTTCAGTTCTTTTTTAGCTGGCTCCGGAATGCGTAGCAGTTTCAGTGCCTCAATGTACTCGAGTTCAGTTTTGTCTAGCGCATAATGTGGTCGAGAAGGCCTGTTGGTGGTGGGCAGATCACGGGCACTAGACACTTTCTTGTTGAACACCTCGAGAAGATTACGTTTCTTTGCGTTGTTACGTTTTTGATCATCGCCAGATACGGATGGAGTGGTTGTGGGGTGCAAATGTTTGCTAGAAGTAGCGCCCTGCAGGGTAGACTGTACTTCGGCCTTGGTAGTGGACGACGGACTGTTTAGATCTGAGAAATAAAGGCAGGACACGTTCAATAATATATATTTAGATTCAAATATTCAAGAGGCTCACATTTATTCTTCTGTCGTTCCTTGTGGCTTATCTCTCGATGGCATTTCGAGCAGAGACCATTCCATTGGGCATTCCCGTAGAATCCGCATTCGTTTTTACATTTCAAATCGCGCTGTTCGATGCGAAGACTCGGTGTTTTTGTCGAGTACATAGTTTAGGAGTTAGTAATAAATATCTTGTATGGACGAATTAACCTTGATTTACTAAAGAAACACACACAAACGCGTGTAATATTAACGAATATCAGTAGCAGCTGATTTATAGGCTACAGATTAGTAAATACACAATATACTGCGATGTATATATTATAACTTAAAGATAAATTTTAAATTAATTATTTATGTAAACAGACATTCGGATCAACACAATAATACAAATAATTATTTTGTATTTTGATTGTGACTCGCGCAAAATAATATTGCACCTTCGGTGCTGAGGCTGATGGAAGTGGACTCCGCTCCGCTGCGATGAAGAATTGACGATTTAGATTCACAGGTACAATTCTAATCAAAATATATACAGTTTTTTCCCAATTTCGCAATGACAGTTTGACAGCTCCCTTTGATCTGGTAAAATCTCTACAAAGTCTGCGCAACATTTAAAGGGTTTTGTACAAATTGTCAGTGGTGCCGCCATGCGTTAATTTTTTTGACGTTGGTAACAGTATCCAAAAAATGTGTTTTTTGGCAAATCTTTACTTTAGCGCCCCTCCCAGAATTTTTTTTTTTTGGGGATGTAGGTTGCCTGGAAAAAAATCCCCTTAAGGGTTTAAGGGGGTTTTTAGGGTAAAATCGACCCTTTTTAAATGAT
>JAAAKO020039630.1:0-27741 GCA_010015015.2 Bolitophila cinerea
AATTCTAAACTGCACTTTCTCCAAAATTAATTATGGTCAAAAAAAGGAATCAAAATTATGCGTCCTTTTAAAAAAATATATGTTCATTAAATTTATAAAAATGTACTCTAGCAAAAATTGATGTGCTGTAGAAAAAAAAGTGCTCTTCTATATTCAATAATTCAAAACGTCTCTAATATTTTATAAATGTGCTCTAATTTTTAATGAATGTGCTCTATATAATGATTTTCTGCATGTGGTTGATATAATATACACCTTTAAAAGCTTATAGTGCTAATAAATGTCTGCATTACGTACATTACCTTAGAGCACATCAGGTGTTATTAAAAATATCAAGATAAAATTATTTCTTTAATTTATATATAACTTACGATAACTAAAAAAATATTACTAAAACGTAATACGATTGTATTAAAAGTTCTAAATAATGAAATATGTTTAAAATCGTATTTCTTTAAATATACAATACACTAAAATAGTCCATTAATTTTATAAGAGTCTTCATTCGTATATTTGTATGCTGCGGCGCGGCGACTAAACTTTTGATGTAATATTAACAACATGTATTTTAGTATGTCAATGTATTTAAAAAACGAAAGTTTGTTTGTTTTTTATCCATGCGTGCAGAGGCGTTAAAAAATACCTAAACTACGAGTATATACAATTAAATATATTTGTACATATATATTTACACTGTCTAATTAATGTGCATTTATTTGTCTCTGTTTGCCATTACAGGTCTTTACGCCCGTTCGAATTTATTTGCTTATTGCTAAAGTACCAACAAAAGTAAGTATCCTACTAAATACATTTGTGATTTCTTAATCTATCCCAAAATGCTAACAATAATTGTGTTTATTTTTCCAAAACAAAAACAGATAGACTGCCATTTTCACTACTTAGATATACAATCGGTCGAAAGCAAGAAATCTACACATTTCTCGATCATCACAAACGACAGAACATTTTCGTTCTCGACCACAGGCGATGCAGGCAACTTTAGCTCGGTATGTGTGTCCCACCACAAGTGTTGTGGGTATATGTTTATTTGTTAATTTACTATATTTATTTATCGATTTTCAGAGTGCGGATGTCGTTCTGACGGATTTGGTGTCGGCGATAAAGCAAATATTTCCAACCGTTCCTCTAAAGTATATAATCCGAAAGGTAAGATTCTGAAAGCTTTACTAGCGTTTCACAATATCAAGAATCTGCATATTATAGAAGCGTATTGTAAATAAACTGAAATGACCTTCTTAATATTATACTAATTAATGCTCTTGACTTAATGTTTTCACCCATGATAATAATAGAAATAATACGTATATACGTCACGCTTTGCAATTTAACTGTACATTGCTTGATTTGCAATTTTAATACGATGATGAATTTGTGTAGAATGTTTATATATGTCTACGTTTTATAATTAATAATGTAATTTTATCTTATACGTACTATTTACTATACGGTTATGTACGTAAATTTGTCACGCATTTTGTAAAATATAGAAATTTGAGAGTTGTTTAGATGACATTGCCCTTAAGTCTGAAATAAATAGAAAAGAGAAAGATTTATTGCATTAATAACTTAAACTCAAGCACACATCACATCAATGTCACTCTTTTCTAAACCGTATTTTTGGACCTAAAACCCTGTTTTAGCTCTTTATTTACCAATTAACCAATTCTAAAAAACTTATACTATTATCTAAAACTAAAATAGATTTTTATATTATGAATTCATTTAGTTTCAAAAAAACATGTCACAGTTTAAAAACAGAGAATGAAGATAATAATAATTGTCCATCCATCTTCAGGTTGACATACAGCCGGTGGAAAGAGAAGCCATTTTCTCAGATGAACTTCGACCGTCTGACCCAAGGAACGTTGGTCCCTGTGGTGGATTTAGCACACAATACGCTTGCATGTGTGACTACCATGGTGTTCCTTACAGGTGGATATTTCACAAACTTAATACAAGATCGTTTTTTATAATTCTTTTAATCATAATTTTCAATTTCATTTCACAGGGAAGAAGTTGCTTGGGACATCGATACCATATACCTATCGCACGATACCAAGATTTTAAATCTCAGAGACTTTGATCACCTAGAACCAAAGTTCGTGTTAAATCTTTGTAAATATTTGTATAAATACTAATTCATGGATTTCTTTGACGCAGAGACCTTATGGCCATCGTGTCCGCCCTGGAATATAACACATTTTTCCGTGGCCTCAAAGTGTCCCATACGCGCCTGTCCAATGAAACACTTGAGCGAATACTGCACGTTCTGCGCCGCTCTATGTGGCTGGAAGAGCTTCACCTAGAGGCCTTAGGATTAAGGTAAGAATTATATATATATATGATTTGCGTTTACTGATAGCTTATTTAAATTTGAATTCTTTCAGAGCTGACTTTTTACACAAACTAGCTGTATCTGTGATCACAAACAACAACCCTGCCCTGCAAACCATCGATTTAAGTCATAATGTTATCGAAGACAAAGGTATGTGTCCCATTTGAATTCTAGCTTATAAGCACCAGATTAGGTCAATGTGTACATATTGAGGTGCCGGACACTAGGTCTAACTAACACACATACGCACACACGTATTCCTATTGAATCCAATGCTCACGACCAAAAATTCAAAACAAATAATTCCCATTTTGTAGGTGCCACTTCACTGTGTCCCCTTGTCGGAAAACTGTTGCAAGGTTTGCGTTCTCTGGCTATACTATATACTACTACTACTATTTGTTAAATACTATTTTTCGTTTTTGCGAAATCTTCAGTATCATTTCGTTTTTTTTTTCTGTTGACTTCTCATCGAATGTTTTCAATTTTGCAATCGTGCGTGCTGTTTCTTGTGTTTCCATCTGCCCGATTGCCAGCCAACTTGCTGATTGCCTTATTTTTGCTCTACATTCGACATAATCACTATCACTTTCACTATTATGTATATACCCACATAAATATTGGTATTTTAAATTTCATTTTCGTTCGAATCATTTTCACATTGAAGTACGCCGGATGAGATTCGATTTTATTTAAAGAGACCAAAAATTCAGAACCTGGATCGTACCTCAATGTTCATATATATATATTTTAAATTTAAAACATTTATCTGACTCACACACATATACACATTCTAAATCATCCATACACGCCTTTGTATCCGAATGGCTAGGTCAAGCTTTCCATATTTTTATTCTGTTTTATGTATGTGTCGTCGAATTTAGCAAAAGAGTTCGATTGTATTATTAACTAGTTTGTGCATTTTGATTCAATGTGTTTTTCTTTTCAGATTAGAACTACACTTTCCTTGAAAATCTATATTCTAATACTTGTTTGTATGTGTGATTTGTAGGTGCAATTCATCTGGCTGGTCCTATTGCCAAGATCTCGAAAGGTCTGTGCAAGCTGTCGCTAGCGCAATGCGGCCTCACCGCAAAAGGAGTTAACCAAATGGCGCACTCGCTATCGCTCAACCAGAGCATTTCCACCTCATTAACATACTTAGATTTAAGCGGAAACAATTTAAAGGATGACATAACCGTGAGTGATTTCTATTAGAGCAGTGCCGGCAAAGCAACTAAAAATAATATTTTTTCTCTTTATTTTTATTAGAATCTATACAATTTCCTGGCTCAACCGAATGTGCTCGAGTATCTAGACCTCTCCACAACGGATTCGTTTCTAGAAAACGTAAGTATTTTGTATTTCAGGAGTAGACATCACAATGTAAAAAATGCGTTTTTTTAAATTTTGTTTAGCTTTTTGGGGCACTTTTGCGTGGATGCTCAACGCATCTGGCCCATCTGAATGTGTCGCACAATTCGTTTAGCACAAAGAAAGGCAAAGAGATACCACCATCATTTAAGCAGTTCTTCACTAGTTCACTGAGCTTGAAGCACCTGAACATTGCCGGTTGCAAGTTACCGATGGAAGCACTAAAGCACTTGCTGTTGGGCTTGGCGTGCAACGAATCCACAGCTGGCCTGTACTTGGACTTGAGTGGAAACGCGCTCGGAGCGCAGGGTGCACATGTGCTGGAGTCTTGTATACATGGCGTTCGAGTGCTGCAGAGTCTCGACATTGGCGATAACAGTAAGTTTATTTCTATAAAAAAAGGAAAAATCGATAATCAGGGAAGCATATTAATTAATATTAAAATAATGGTAACGTTTTTTTGTAGACTTGGACTCGGAGCTGTCATCCGTTCTGACGGCCATCGGCAAAAACCCGTCGATAAAGTGTCTGAACATGACCCGAAGTTTTACTGGAATGAAACTAAAGCACATCGGTCACGTGATGGACTCGCTAGTCGGACTCGTGCAAAAGGACGATTTTCCGTTGACCGAAATTGTGTTGTCCGAGAACAAACTGAAAAATGATATTCACGATTTTATAAATGCCTTAGGAAGTAACCAAAGCTTGCAGACGCTCGGTAAATACTCAATTATAAACAAATGTCGATGCCTTTTAAATAACATTCATTTATATTCTCAGATATTAGCGGTAATTACATGGGTGACGTTGGAGCCCGACTCCTCGCAAAGGCCCTGCAAATCAACAACAAACTTAAAACTATTATCCTCGACCGAAACAACATCACACTGACCGGTTACTCGGATATTGTGTACGCTCTGGAAAATAACTGTAGCATGCGAAATATTCCGTTTCCCATATTTGATGTGGCACCATGTCTCAAGAATCACCCGGAACGCACCGATGCGGTGATGCGTAAAATGCAGGATTATCTGCAGCGCAACAGCTACGGACTCAAACGAACCACTGGGCAGGGTTTTCGACTACAGCACGGTTTGTTGTTGTCATCAACGCATCAACTGGTCGATAAGCTTGTGTCCGAGACCCAAGAGACGATGTCACTGCGTCATGGTAGCACATCAGATGCAGCCGTACAGCGACTCATCGAGGACGCTGAGAATAGTAAACAGCTGCTACCGAAACTTCAGGAGGCCGTTCGCTCGGAACCGCATCCAATTGAATTGAAACTGACACGCGTTGCGGCAGAGCTTAGTCAAAGCATTAAAAGTTACTTGGAGGTACGTTTTGTATTTAAAAATAAATATTATTTATTATATAACCTGAATTTATTTACAGGAAACTATGGAGACAATGTTGCGCACCGGTGTCGAGCAGTGCCCCAAAACGTTGGGTTTGCAGAACGTCGTGATAGATCTGCGCAAGAGCTGCTTGGAGCGCCTCAACATTCCGGACGATTTCGTGAACGCGTCGGTACTGAACAATGCCGGCAGTGAAATAATGAACAAAATCAGGTGCGCGCCGCTTCAAGTTTAAAAGCAAACACATTTCCGTGTTTATCTAGCGATTGTTTATCGATAAACAGAGCGTGTTTTACTACTACTGTAAATGCGATAACACGCACATAACTGAGCTCATTCTTTGTCCGACACACGTTTATTTTAGGCGATGCAGTATCGATGCTTTTAATATGCTAAATACTTTCAAATCAATTTGTCCTTGTTGTTTTGGGTGTAAAAACTCCGTGCCGAAAGAGTAATACCAAAAAAAATAGTTTTATCCTTTTAAGCTAAACTTTAATCATGCTTGATTTAATTAATGGAATAATAAATATTGCTTTAATTATTGTTTTCAGTGAGGTGGAACAATCAATGGCTGGGCTGATATCAGATCGGGCAACGGACGAGGTGGTGGAGGCGCTCACACGTTACCGTCGTGGTCTCGGCATAACAGATTCGCCGAGCATGCACTTTGATGATCCGCAAACACCGGATGTCATTCGTAGTCGGTCCAGTCAGGTATATATCTTACTCTTTTGTATTTTTGTTTGTCCATTCATTATTTTGTGTTGTTGTTTTGGGTATTTCCTATAGGACAAGATGAGTTTTATGGCATTGAGAAGTATGGATTTTCCACGATTCAATGATGACCTTGATTCTCCAACCGTAAGTGTACTACCAAAGTTAAAACTATAACATTTCTTTGTAATCGTAGAATAATGTCCTTAAATATTAGCACATTTCTCATATTGTCACACTTGCCTAACCATTTAATGCATTTATGTACAATTATCATCTCAATATATATAAACAAAAATCATTTGTTTTTTCATTTCTTTACATCATATCGCTTCCCGCAGAAACTGGAGTATTTAAATCTTGTAAGTATCATCACAAATATAGTAGACCTAAAATCATTAAAATATATTTATAGACAAAATTAATTTTCCGCATACTAATTCAAACAATGTAAACACAGGCCACACCACATCTGCCATCGAAACGTCGTACGTTTGCACACAAAATACGACCACAGTCGGTGGTTGAGAATCTGAGCCTCGGTCACATTCCGGATCTGCTGGGCTCTCCGTCGTCGCGTCGCAGTTCAAACGGTTTCACCGAAGACGACAAGAACGACGAAAACTGTGATTCTATCACCGAGCTGCCGAGTGCTTCGTTTCAACTGCAGCACCTAGTCAAAGGTAAAACCTTATTGTTGATTTATAAAATTTGTGTAATTGATTTAAATGTGTAATCCTGAAGGTCGACCGAAACGCACAAAAACCCGTGCACCCACTCGACCACTAGTCACCGAGCTCTCGTCACAAGCCATCGGCGAAGGACTCGAAGCATTCTTTAGACCGGGCTCTGTGACGCCCACCACACTAACACCGCTCGTCTCACCCACCTCAGACGATTGTAGCTCTATCAGTTTTGTCGACAGTCCAACAATGAGTCGTTGCGATGAGAACGGCAAAAACTGCTTCACATCCGAGGAGACCACACCGATTTTAGAAGAACGCAAGCCCATTCGACTAGAGCGAAGCTCACCGCTGCTAAAGGGTGTCGCTTGGACGCCACGTTCACGTTCATCGGACAATCTAGAGAAATACTCGCCACTGGTCGGCCGAAAATCACCGCTCGTCAAAATGCACACTGAACCCAGTCCGGATGATACAGCATTCGAACGACTATATCCTCCTAGTTCACAAGAGTCGAGTACACGATCACCAAGCAACGAATCTATTAAAAGCATTGATGCCGAACACTTTTCAAGTATTAAGTCGAGTAACAATAATAACAACGCATCGATAATGAAGACACCGATTATGACACCGAAACCAAGACCGTGGTCAGTGGCCGGCAACGAGGGCAAATGTGATTTTGCGGGCGACAACAGTCATAAGATTAACTCGGAGGCTATTGACACAGGTTCGCTTTGAATGTTTCTATTTAATGTGAAGTGTTTCTAATTATTTGATTTTGTAATTATTTCAGGCGATGTGGTTTTAATCGAAGGACAGTCCGGTGGATCCATCGTAGGCATTACACCGGGTGCTGCACTTGGCGGTGGCGGTAGCATTGTAGGCATTACATCCGGTAATTTATTTAAAACAAAATGTTTGCACTATATTTAATACTAATATATATATTTACAGGTCTCACCACTGAGAAAAAGTCCGTGCGAGATATGGCCGCTGGTCTAAATCGAATGGGTGGTACGTCTCAATGCTAGATACTAGACTTTTAGATTATTTTCGTTTTTATTTTTGCATGCATTTTTTATTATTATTTTATTTTTAGTAGACCCAATTAAACCGAAACCTCAAGTAATACCGCGAACAAGCATTTCACTGAATGAGACACACTTGACGGCTCGTACTGAGCCTCCCATAATCACTCAAACAACGGCATTTATAACTGCCAGTACCAATACCACATCCATCCTATCCTCAACAAACACTACTACAGCTTCCAACAAGGTGCCCGATGTTTTGCGTCGCATTGCCGGCAAGCCAATTTCTTCTCTGTTTGAGGTTTGAGAATGTGATATTTTTTTATAATTTTCTATATTTTCTTGCTTTTGTTCTTGCTCCTCAATGCGCCCCGTCGTGGTGATTGGTATTATGTTCGCTTATATCTGCCTCTGTCTCTGTGTATAGTATCCTTCAAATAAAAAAAACATGTTTCTCGGCAATGGCGACGCCTCGAATGTCCATAATCGATTAATTGGCGATGTTCAAACGTTTTCAGGAGACATTAGTTGAAGGCCTGCAGAGATCATCGTTCCGGCATTCGCAATATCGCAAGGATGATTCGGTCGAAGACGTACATAATATTGTGTGAGCGTATTATAGATGTGTGATGACACCGAATATATATATATATGTATATATGCATATATAAGAACTACTATATATTATACATATATATATAAATATAAACTGAACCGTAATCGACCAGTATATACAGAGAGAAACGGTTAGAACCATTTTATCATATATAAGAATATTTTTAGTGCATAAAACCATTTTTGTTTAAGAGTTTATTTAACTTACTGTGACTTCGTGTTTGTTTATTTTAATTATTCTTTAATATTTAAGTTATATAGTACATGCATTTGTACGCAAATTTAGTTATGACAATTATACGTAATTTTGTTTGCACAAAACTGAAAGATATTTTTTTAGTTTATATTTCAATACTCTGTCTTTACTTTTATAAATACTATTTTAATGACAAATGAACGTTTGTGTGAGTGCCAATTTTACAGTTAATTAGTATCCAGTATTTGATCCTATTTCTGGTGCGGATTTTTTTAAACTATTTACATTTTGTTTTCTGAAGCTATCGCTTAAAGCTTAAACCTTAAAAAGAACTGATTTTTTATTAAATAAAACCAACAATAATTTCATGTCACACATAAATAACGGTATTATAAGATAATTCCAGTACGAAACGAACAAAATGATACATTTAGTATATATGTAGCTCTTATGCAATTTTACTTTATATTGATACAGAAGAGTCATTCCAGATTGTTGGTAAAAAATGATCATTAATAAAGAGCAACAATTTAATAAAAGCCATGCCTACATTTAGGTACGGTAGTCAACGCATTATTATTATTAACAATATGTATATTATATACCTCTACATTTATTCGATGACAACCAATTATATATTATAATATATAATTATATTATATAGAAAATTCGGTCAATTGTTCTTTTGTACGACGCAAACACTAAAACATTATACATAATTAATATGTTCATTATATCTTCTGTGATTGTCCTTCTTTACTGTAACAACATACAATATATTATAATTATAACAATATATATTATATATAAATAACGAATTGGCAATTATAAAAGGAATAAATACGTTATTTGTAGCCCACGTAAATTCACTGTGTTTTTTTGGATATTTCAATTCTTTTCGAAGCATAATTAGGAAGGGAGTGCGTGCTACCAAAGGTAATTATTATATAAATTTTTTCATCAAGTATTTGCTGTGTATGTTGATCTAAAACTTTTGGACTTTATTTGTTTAATAACTTTTTTTGCAAGATAGGCATAATTTCATTAAAATAATTGGTTTGAGTATGATTACTGTAGCAAGCCGAGCTGACTAGATATTTTTGGAGGCATTAATGTTTTAAAAGACTATACAAGTATTTAACGGTAAATTGGGTTCACAATTGTATTGTGAACGCCCTATTATACAAAGGAAGCACAATGGGTCCAAACTGAGGCCTGCTTGCGCCCGTTCATGGGACGTTACTCCACAAATAATTCTAATCTTATTTAACGGTAAATAAGCTGTCTCTTATCTATGAAGATAATCGATGCCACAGTAATCACACTCACCCCAAAACCATACATTTTCAATACACTTTATTTTAAATACCAATCCATATTCTACAATACTTCATACATACACTAACTATTTACATTATAACGCATAGCGTACGTTCACCACCGGTAGCATCGGTCTCGCCGCGCAGTTCCTTTGCCTTGATCTCCAGGTACGAGTTCTCGTTCTGTTTCTGCAGCCACTCGGGCAACGGCTTTGCCCAATCCTCTGGTGGTGCGGCTCGCTTTGACCACACCGTGTTATCGTAATGTGCGCGCAAACGGTCGTGGCGACGTTTCGTTTCACTTGCGATCACCTCCTGGGCGGCCTTCAGGTCTTTCTTGTCCTCGAATTTGACGCAGCTGTCGTAGTCGCGTTTCCATTGTAAACAGTCAATGGATTCACCGTGAATAAAGTACTGGTGAAAGCGTGCTTTTAGACTTTTGCAGTCATCGTATTCTTCTTTGTACAGAAAACATGGTCGAATCTAAATAAGATTTAAAAAGTGATCAACAAAACCTTACAAGTGTGATTTTTTTTTAGGTTATGTTGCGTTTACTTACAGCCCAAGAGTTTTCTTGAACCTCTTTTTGGGCGACGTCGTCATCGCCCTTGAGTTCAGTCTCTGCTTTTGCATGAACCGGCATCTTTTTGATCAGGCAAGCAAAGGCACCGTTTCGAAGATATTGAATAAATACGCACTATATTTTAAAAATTATATAAAATTTCGCTACTGTGTTTATCATTTTGATTTTTGTGATATTCCCAATGACAGGCTGCATTTTGTACCCACACGGTGAGAAAACAGTGTTCTTTATTTGTATACTAGAACGACAAACGAAAGCAAAACAAAATCGATGTAACCTATTTTGTATGTCTCTGGCAACTCTCTTTGATGTTCTCTCAAAAATCGATTGTCGATGTGCCACAGAATGATGAATGAAATGTCACTTCGCAATTGAAAATTGGTGTGTGCGGTCGTGTATTTTTTGCGTGTGTGTGAATGCTGCGTACAGAGAGAAGTGTGGAAGTGGTGTGTTCTGTGTTGTAACAAATAAACTTAATACTATTTTTGTCGCCATCTTTGAGTGCGACATATTCGTGTCATTTCATTGGGTTTGGGAACTCCGTTTTCACAATAATATTAATCTCGATTTTACGTTCGCTTCACACGGTTACTTAGCAAATCTGCGGCCAAGTTTGCTGCTGCAGTCCAGCCCCACATTCTGTGTTCACGTTCAAATCTTGAAAATAACTCTGCACGCGTTTTGTCTTGAACAAAATAAATATTTTTTGTCGTCGACCTCGTATAATCATGGCTATCTAAAATGTACTTATTCGAAGCAGACAACGCCGTAACTCCATGTGGAGGAGCCATCCACCTATCGAAATTATCAAAATTAGCCTTGGCTACAAGATCCATTCTATTTTTGTCGTCTAATATTGTTAACAATGGAGAAGAAACCAAATCTACGTTCAACTCAGGCTTGTTCCATCAAGGGAACCAGTTCTGAATCGAAAAAGTGTCAAGGTTTGAGCTCTTCTTCTTTTGAGGTTACACAATATTTAGATTATACTAATCTCTATTTTTGTGTTTTTGTTAGATGTGTCTGGGAAGCAGTGGCCGCGTAATGCAAGACGCCACGAGCAGCCCTTCAATTCTACGAAATCTAATGAACCACCAATACGTCAACAGAACGCAGGCAAGCAATCGAATCGAAACAATAACTTTGACAAACGAAACAATCGTCCACGCAACGATGGATATACGAGAGGTGTTGTCCAGGCAGCCGTACCATTTGGCACCGGACTAGATGAATCTGCTGAATTCGAAGCCGAACTGAATTCGGTGTATTTGCCAGGCAGCAAGAAACAAAATCTAAATCATTTGCTGAACTTTAACTATGCTCCGCGTGACAGTTCCGATCCGCATAGTCTGTCGAGATCTGGTAATTTTCGGCATCACGTGCGCAAGATCAAGTACAACAAGGAGCAATTTCTGCAGGCCACTTGTCAGTTTGTAATTAAAGCTGACATTGATTACAAACTGTATACAGTGAGCCCAGACACGCTCGTCGAATGGTCTAGCATTGAGCAGGTGTACGTTCGGAGTGCCGCCGAAGATCCACAATGTCCAATATGTTTGTACTATCCGGTGGCAGGAAAAATGACTCGTTGTGGACACGTGTACTGTTGGCCATGTATGTTACATTATCTAGCGTTGTCCGACAAGAGTTGGCGCAAGTGTCCCATTTGTTATGAAGCTATCCATTCAGCGGATCTGAAGAGGTGAGTTGATATTGTTTTTGTATAAACAACAAATGAAATGCTAATCCTCTGGATTTTAGTGCAATTTCTAAGCCATTCGTAAGTTACAATGTTGGTGACTACGTTACGCTAGAGTTAATGCAACGTGAGAAGGATTCTTTGCATGTGCAAAAGGCTAACACCAAGAAAACAATTGGATTACCGTATCTGTCTAGCAGCGAGGACGAAAAGATGCATGCCAAACTCATTTTGGCTAATCACTCCGAGGTATATTTATAGTTTGTATATAATTTAAATTTGAAATAATCATATTTGCCTTAGATCCTGAGTATTGTAGATCGGGAAAGAAACGAACTAAGCTGTGCCCTAACGTCTGATGGTGCAGATTGTCCTGAGTCCATGTTTATTCAACAAGCCCTTGACCTCTTGGCTCAACGTGAAAGCGATATAATAAGCTCGATGAAGAAAACCACAATCAAGAAACTACCAGAACCAGTTGAAAATCGAGATGTTGCTAATTTGCAGAAGCCTGAGTTGAGTGTTATGGCCAAAGCATTCGTTCCCATGGAAAACAATATGGATAAATCAGTAATGTCCACTGACTGTTTGATTGAAGAAGACGGCACGCTAACTCTACGTGACATTGATATTACGCCTACCGCCAGTGAATCAAAGTTCTTTAATTTCTATCAAGCAGCCGATGGTCAAAACTTGTACATGCACTCCGTAAACGTGCGTATGCTGCAAGCTATGTACGGTAGTCTTGACCAGGCACCGTCATCGATTCGTGCCAAGATCGTTCAGAAGGAAAGTTGCTCGATGACCGAGGAATTGCGTAAACGGTTGAAATATTTGCAACATTTGCCCGTTACCAGCCAGTTTGAGGTTGTGGAGTTAGTGTTTGCCAACGAGATTCTGTCTGACGTTGTTTTGGATATGTTTGACGGTTAGATTCGATAAATACGAGTTTTCGAGGAGATTTTTATAACAAAAATGTTATTTAATTTCAGGTGAAATTGGCCAACGCCAAAAACTGCGATTGCGTCGAGCCAAGGAAGAACGACAACGTGAAAAGCACATTGACGAAGTAAACGACCGCCAGCTAGGAAAATTAATGTCCCGCTCGGCAAATATCGATGTTACCTCGAACAGCCACTTCCCTTCGGTATAATTAAAACACCTTTTTTGGGTAGAGATGTCATTATTAAAATTGTTGTTTTGTTGTTAACAGTACGGCAGCTTTGAATCGATGCCGCATAACTTGTACGAGGATCCACCATTGCAAGCGATGAGTCCAAGCTCCAGCGAATATTTATCGTCGCCCGGCCAGAGCGGTGCTTCCAGCCAATCATTTGCGAGGGTATGTATTGTCAAAAACATGTTATACAATATATAATTACGTTCCTTTGTAGATGCTCTCCGCAACGCCTCAGGCCGAACTTTGGCCTACTTTAGCTCCATCGAAACCAGTGCAGCATTACGATGCCCCTTTTAAAAAGTCATCGGTTGTACAGAACACTTTCGCGGCTGCTGCACACGATCACCAATACTCTGATAGTGACTACGAGAACTACAACGGTTACGAGGATACCGAGTCGGATCGTCCTCCACCCGAGTTTAAGTCCAGCTTTGGCAATGCTATTGCAGCGGCTGTAATGCAGCAAATCAAAACAAAGAGCTCCAGTCAGCCAGAGAACAATAATCCCATTGGCGGAGGACAGAAAAAGAAAAAGAATAAAAAAACGATCTTGTTCTCGACTGGAAATCGTAATTTCACCGGAAATTAGAAACTGAAAATAGTTTCTTTGAAATGGATATGCTAACGATAAGAGATACATTTTTTGATTTGATTCATTTGTTTGTTCAGGTTTTAGTGGTACAAGCGAAATTGTTAGTTTTTCCCCTCTATACACATTTATTTTTATAATTTAATTTGTTAATATTTTAGAGATTATAAATTAATATTTGTTTTAATAAAATTTGTATGAGTATTATGATTTTAAAATAAATAATTCAAAATTTAAATGCTATTAAGTGGATAGACGGATAGACAATTTTAAAAGTCAATTATTTTCGAGTCTACAAAAATATTATAAATGCTTAAGTAAATAATAAAAATAATTAAGGGCCGATTTATTCAGTCCTGATTAAATGTTGGATAATCACTGATTTGATATTATCTCGATTAGTCATTCGGAGGATAATCACCTGATTAAAAATTATATTTCTTCACCTTTGAGTAGTGATTAAACTTAATCCGTTATTAAATCATTCGATTAACATAAATTGGATTTCTTGAGTTCCGATCAGACTTTTTAATCGTAGTTTTGCTGATTAACAAATCTTTGATTAACTTTTATCACTTGATTAGCTAATTGGACATTTTTCACTGAGTAGGGTCTTAATCAGCGATTGTATTTCTTCACTTCCGATTAAATTTTTGACGTAAGAAGTAAATAGTAATTATAAAATGAATCGACTACGAGATTGGGAAGGTATTTGGAATTATTGGAGAGAATTATATGGACAAACAGGATGAAAATGACAAATAGATTTTATATAAAAGACGGTTTTGAGAGAGTCATCGATGATTGTAGCTGCTTAATCACTGATTTGCTATTAGCTCTGCTTCTATCTTTTATCGGAGGTGAAGAAAATATAAATTTTAATCAGATGGTTATCTTCCTCCGATCAACTAATCGAGCTAATAGCAAACCAGTGATTTCCAAAATTTAATCAGGACTGCGAAGAAAGCGCCCTTAATAGAAAGTCAGTGCGGAATTAAGCAGCTAATCATCGATTTGGACAGATTATGTCAATTTATAGGATTTAAATAAGCGTGGTGCAATCTTTATAGAGCCAATGGTAAACAGGAATCGGGCCATCTCATATTGAAAAAAGCTATAGGTTAGGTCCTGCCATGCGAGTGGTTTGGATTTTTTTCGTAATACGTAGCAAATGGATTCTGTAGATACGCTAATAAAATCTCTCCATCCCTTATATACGTATTTAATCTCCTGATTAAGACCTTATAATCAGTCAAGAATGACTATAATTAGCTGATCAAGAGATTAAAGTTGATTAAAGATTTGTTAATCAGCGAAACTACGATTAAAATATCTGATCGGAACTCAAGAAATCCAATTTATGTTAATCGAATGATTTAATCACGGAACACGGATGATAAGTTTAGTCAGGACTGAAGAAATTGGCCCTAAGAGGCGTACATAATTTCATAAAATTTATGCGTACCTATAAAATTTAAAAATGCGTACATCATTTTTTAATATTATCTACTATTTTTTTAAATAATGTACAATACAAACATAACTTTTATTTACGCAAAATTTAAAATTATGTTTAATTTTTTATAATATAATACGCAATTTAAATTATTAGGTACGCGATAATAATATTCCAATTTTTTTTGTGAGTTGTGAATAAAATTAAAAAATCGCTAGAATTTCGTATATGAAATGGTTGCTAAATGCGTTTAAAGTTTGTTTTTTTTTAAATTTAAATTTGCTTTTGGTTGATGTTTCATTGAAATGAAAATGCCTATAATTCAATGGGACATTAATTCGCTGAAAGATAATGCCATTTATGATGTTTAATTTTATTTAAAAATGTTTATGTCCGGCTGGGTTAATTTGGAAATTGTTTGTTGGGTACGGGTTTGACATATATGTTTCTTTAGACAACTGTCATCTAAAAAAACATAGTTTTTTGTAGGTTATGTTTATTGTACAATGTACATATGGACATAATTCCTAAGGATCACATAAATAAATATAGCTATTAACTTAGCTAATAACATCTAAAATGAACAAAGGCAAATCGAGCAAAGGTGCGCAACGTGGCACCGGCGCCAAACGGGGTGGTCGTGGCGGTGGCAGCAGTAGCAGAGCACGCACACAACGAAATAATGATCGTGAACTTGCAGAACGAGCATCCGATCTGGCACTAGACGACGACGATAGTGATTCGAGTGCTGGCACAACATCTTCGGAAGACGAAAGCGTTGGCCGACCACCAGATTTCAATGTGGCCATGTGGGATCTAAATCATTGTGACCCAAAGAAATGTTCCGGACGCAAGCTGGCTCGTCATGGACTCATAAATAATCTACGTTTGGGTCAGCGGTTTCCGGGTCTAGTTCTGACGCCGGTTGGCACGAATTGCGTTAGTCCCGCCGACAAGGACATCATCGAGGCATCCGGTCTAGCGGTTGTCGATTGTTCGTGGGCCAAGATCGATGAAACACCATTCGAACGCATGAAATCTCCGCACCCGCGACTGTTGCCGTTTCTGGTGGCAGCCAATCCGATCAACTATGGTCGCCCGTGTAAACTGAGCTGTGTAGAGGCCATCGCAGCGGCAATGTATATAATCGGTAATTGATTGATAAATTATACTATATAACTATATAATTATCTAAAATGTACGCAGGTCTTAAGCAAGAAGCAAAATGGTATTTGAGCAAGTTCTCCTGGGGTCATGCATTTCTGGAGCTAAACGATACGCTGCTCGAAAAATATGCTGCATGCAAGGACAGCAAAGAAGTGCTACTCGCCCAAGAAGAATACTTGAAAACCGAACGTGAAGAGCAGGAAAGACGTCGTGCTGAGCCTGATTTTCCCATATCAAGTAGTTCATCGTCCGAGTACGAGGACGAAGACGAAGGAACCGACACAAAAACGACGCAAATTCCAGAAACAAGTCAACCGTGTGTATAACACAATAAAAATAATTATGTATTTGGTTAAAAATTCTTATTAATAATACATTTTTTCTATTAGAATATATATTTACGTATATATATATATAAATATTTGTATAACAATCTCCCAGAATGTGCATTAAAAAACAACCATTTAATATATTACAATTGTTGTTTAAACACAGTTAGCACACGTGTACATACAAAAAAATCTACTTGTGAGTGGGATTGTGAGCCTGGCCTTGGACACAAAATAAATATTTCTGCTAGTTTTTAATACCTAAATAATAATACACGATGTTTCACGATTGATTAATAGACGTTTAGGTGCCACCTGCGCCGGTCACAGGAATCACAATAACTGCAGGCTCCGCTGGCTCGGCCACCTCGACAAAGGACTTCGATCGTGGTTGCACTGTAATTAATAATATTTTATTTCATATGAACTTTCTAATTTTTAAATAAGATTAAAAACCTGCGGCAACTGTGTTGTCTTTTCGAGAATCGCTGGCAGCACATGCTTCGTTAACGAACCGATTGAACAGATCCGGTTTGTCGGCGAAAACGTGATGTCCCGCACCGGTAATTACCTGCAAATTATACAAAATAAGTCAGTGTCCTTAAAAATGACCTTGTCCTAAATAAATGTTTACTTGAACGTTAATAGAGTGCTCTTGACGAGCTTCCTTGAGCAGGTCCCAGGAAGATTTATCTATCCATGATCGAGAGCCGTACAGCAGTGTGATCGGTTTGTTTTCCGGTACCTCGTGCATACGATTTAGCATAGGGTGTTTGGCCCACCCTAATCCAGTCATCATTGAGTGAAATGCGCTTTCACCACTGAAATTATAAATTATAGAAAAATGTATGTTAATTTAATGTATATATGAAAATAGTTCATTGACACTTACGTCGGCGTTTGAGAATTGCACTGATGAATGTATTGTGCAATTGTATTCTCCGTATCTTCGTCAGAATTGATGACCTCGTTGAACTTTCGTATAATATCTGGTCGTGTTTTCTCGACGATCCACTGGCCGTACGGTCCGGCCGCTCGTAGTGCCCACAATGGATTCATGGGTGTCATAACGTAACCAATTGCCCGTATCCAAAGTGGTGCCTTTGATTCTTGTGGTTTCTCTTGAAAACCCCACGGATCTGCCAAAATAAGATGTTTCACACGATCTGGATACGAGCTTGTGTAACTTGTAGCCAAAAAGCCGCCAAGTGAATGTCCTAACAGAATCATTTCCGGTATGTTCATTTCTCGGCGCCACTCTTCGATTGATTTGACGAATTCTTTTTCAGCCAACAGTGCATCACTCGTGAATGTCGGCCTTGAACTTCGACCGAAACCTAAAACCAATTAGCCAGTTGAACTTGGGATGGTAATAGATTTATTGATGTAGCAAAAAACAAAGTACCTAGAATATCAATTGCATAGACCGGCCTGTGTTCGGCCAGTGCATCCAGATTCATTACCCAGAAACCAACACCGGCTCCCATGCCGTGCAGCATTACCAACGGTGTATTTGTAGACTCTGTATTCAAGGATATTGTCCAGATTTTGTCTGCCTCTCCAACGATAGGGCCAATGTCCACATAGAATCCTCGATGTGCTGTTTTTAGATCTGTAACGATAATAATTCATATAGTTAGCAAAAATAATGATTGCCTATGAATTATGGGATAAAATAAAATACATGAAAATATCTTCTTTTCCGTAGCTCGCAGCATACTGATTGAGGAGGATACAGTGGACCAATTGAACCAAGTCATAAACCAACTGAAAAATATATAAATAATAATAAAATATTAAATCATAATTTTGTTTTGAAGTGATTATGAAATCCTTCGATTTGGCTGTAATGATCAACAAAAACGTCATCGAAACAGGGTCAAAAAGTGTCTATACATAATGTGAGTGCTCGAATTATCGATACCACACAGATATAGATTCTATATATCAATGGCAATGTCGTTAAATTGTTGTGAAATAGGAATTTGACCTAATATCAGGCACACAAAGGCAATGTCATTTAAAACGCACATAAACACTATTAAATCACACGAAAAATGACTTGTTATGGGAATCAAAGATTGACAAAACTTATAAAAAACGACACAAATACGTATACAAATTATATAGAGAAGCTATGAACACTATTTCAAGGTCGCTTTTGAAAACACGCGAGTTCGGTTCAACCAGCTAGAGCACAATGCGTCATTAAAGCATATATATTTATTGTAAAAAGTAGTTGTTGATATTATTATTGTGTATAATTACCGAGAGTTACTATTTGAGGCTTTTACAATTTCTTGATCATCCATTATTATTCTAAATGAAGATTTGCGATTGATATATATGTTTTTTTTTGTTCTTGCTAAATTTGCGCTGTTATATATGTATATATATATATGTAATAATTAGGAAACTTTGGACTCTTCACACAATAAAACACACAATCGGTCAGTCTCGTTGTCTTCGATAAACGACTACACACTAAAACTCGCTTGCACAAGTTGCAAAGAATTAATCACACGCTCACCCAACAAAAAACGATAACACACGTCTAATTCCAAAAGTCATTATGATCTTGAGATAACAGTAGAGAGGATAGGAGGGCACCACCACATGCGCGATATTTTGAACTTTTATTGTATCATACTTTTGATGCAATTAAATACAGTGACCAAAAAACGGTTGACTGGAGTGAACAGGAGCCGAATGGCTATAGTATCAAGAAGTGTAAATAAGATTTATTTGGACACCACCAAATTTTATTTTTATTATTTGTATTAGATTTTTTAAATTCCAAAAACCCTTTTCTTCATGAAGAAGAACACCAAAATCTAAAAAGAAACATAATTTTGCAATGTTGAATATGGGTTTATTTTGAAGTTTGTTTTTGAAAGGCCTTCTTAGTTTTGTGTGGCCGATGGGTTCCATGTGTGCAAGTGTCATAGAATGATAAGAGATGCAGCGATTGGAATCGAGGTTAGAAGTCAGTCTCCAAATAAAATAATATAAAAATATTATACGATATCACCACGGAGTAAATAGTACTATTTACTCCGTGGATATCACACACATTTTATCAGTACTTGAATGATTATTATGTTGTATCTACAAAAGATAACGAGCGGTTTTAAAATTCAAACAATTTAAGATAGACTGACAATATAAATCTTTTTTTTTGAAAAACCAAAAAAAACGTACAGTTTATCTTTTAAGGGTATTATATTATGGATTAGGTTAGTTTGAACCCCGACAAATTTTGAATTGTCCATGATTTATTTTAAAGATGTAGATAAAATAAAGTCAATATAAATATATAATTTTTAACCTAATAATAACTTTTTCTTGATAAAAAAAATCATCAGTCAGTTAAAATTCTTTATTTTAATTAAAAACTTCATACATATATGAACGTCGATAGAATTTTTGACCTTTTAACCTATTTTCATTTATCCTTATACTAATCCTGTTCAAACTTGGCTCAAAGACTCGTTTGCATGGGACTTAGAAAAACAAATAATAAAAAAATATAAAAATTTACCGTATAAAACAAAATTTTTAAAGATTTTGTTTAAAAAAAAACTCATATTCCCAAAAAAATGCACCTTATATAAAATGAATTCGTGCTCCAAAATATGTACCTTAAAATATTTGCGTGCTCATTGGGAAAAAAACATGCTCCAAATGATGACCAGCTAGAAAGTATATAAGAGCAGCTGCAATAAGAAGTAATCTTTTAGAGGGGGTTTCAAATTTTGATAAAAGGTGGTACGGAGGGGAGGATAGTGATTGTTGAAGATATAAATTTATATATTTATTTAAATATTTTTTTTCATGACTACACATATTTAAAATTATACGATTTTGAATAACCTATATTTTTCTAAATTTTTATGATTTTATTTTTTTAGATGGGGTTTAGGGTTTTGTTACTTAATTTTAAGGGGTGATGAGGACAATATTGTTACGGTTGTATCACGAGGGAATCACGAGGGTATCATCGTTACTATTCTCCGTCATTATCATATTGGATATAAGTCATTGATAAGAGTATATAAATATGAATTATTGGTCCTACAACTGAATCAATTTTGCAGAGACTGTTCTTCAAGAGGTGAAAGATGAACACCGCCTGAGATCACAAAGGACGTCGTTGTTATATAGTTCACGTGTTTCAGTATAAATTATAATAAATTACGATTTACGCACACTTCTTATATACCTAACTGGATCCGAGTTCAGTTTTCCCAGAGTGATATACTAAATTAAAGTATTAAAAGCTACAAATGATCCAGTAGTAGGTGTCCGCTTTTATAAGAGAAGGTAATATATATGTATATAAATCTTATCAGTTAACAATGAAAACGGAATGAATACCTTTTATGCACTCGCAGACTTCTGAAAGAGCTAAAATAATGAAAACTATTATCTTTAGGTTTTAGGAACGCATTGACCTCATAATTGGCATCTTTAATATTCGATGTTTGTATTTAGAATTTAAGCGGCCATGACCCAGCTGGGTTGTGCCACATACAGAAGTCAGAAGATTTAAAATGGGATCATATTCTTGAATTCTTACACAGATTATATAGATTCAAAATATTTTAGAAGAGACGAATCTCCAAATATCATAAATCTATAAACATGAAAATGAAAAAACTTTATTAATTATATAAATAAAAAAACCTGAGGTAACAAACTTATTTGACATTTTTTTTTAAATAATTAAAATTCAAATAAATTTGATTTATTTCATAAAATATTCGGCTTTATTTTTAATTCTCTTTGCTTGAGGCTTTGAGCCCTTTTAAATAACTTAAAATAAAACTAACTTAATATTCTAAACATTAAAAAACAACAACAATCAATGACCAATAAATAAAAGAACATTAATAGATTCAAACCTAATGTTATACACGTTTTTAGATATTCGTATCTGCCTCGGTTGATTGTACATTATTCATTAGGAGGTCAAATTCAAAATGACTGAACTCCTCTAACGGCTCAGTGGATTGACTAACTACAACATTAGCAACATTCACAGGCCTAATGTCGTCTTCATTGGTTGAAACCATATTATTATATCGTGTATTCTCCGATGACTCTTGAATATCAGAAAAATCACTTATATGTGGACTACTGATATCTAGATTTGCTGCGACACTATGATTAGACTGCGTATTCGAAAACGAATCGAATTGCTGAGTTGATGGAATGTCCGGCGTTGCGCTTCCTTTTCGTTTGATTAAAGATTTACATATAGAAGTCTGCGTATCCTGTCCGCATAACATCGATTCGTGAATATCAGAAATATCGCTTAATGGTGTATTGCCGATCTCTAGATTTGCTCCCACAGAATCGATCTCTAGATTTGCACCCACAGAATCGATTTCTAGATTTGCACCCACAGAATCGTAGGGCTGCGAATGAAATGATAAATTTTGATGCTGACTTGATGAAATGTCCGATGTGCTTTCGTTTCGATTTCTGGATAATTCCGATTTAGAAGCTTGCGAATCCTGTGTATCTAACCTCGATTTGTGTGTATCGGATATTGGAGGACTATCGCCGCTTATTTGTGGACTGCAGATCGCAATACTTGACGGCACAATATTATTATTTGACTTATCGCCCAAATCTTCAATCGTTTTCCAAAACTTCCTATCTTTAAGAATCAGTATACGCCTAATGGAGCGCCTTTCCTGTCTTCGTTTGTATTGTGAATTTTTGTGAACATACAGGGAATCGTACAGATAAACGCCATATTTTTGCATATTACGGAAAGCGGTTTTCTCATGTCGTGCTAGCATGGACGCACTGGGATTTGGGTGTCTCTGCAAGAACGACTCTTTGGATCGTCTTTCAAAGGTTTCGCATTGATTGCAGGAATACAAATCTACATAGCAAAGATTCGATTTTTGTGCATGTGCTAACCAGTCTTCGTATTCTAGTGGCATCCCTTCTTCATATTGACTCTATAAAAATACGAAAAAAGATTAATTAAGTAGTTACTTTAAAATTTAAATTGTACAGATGAATTTTGTGTTTACTTACATCGTGAAATAATTCCACTTGTTTTTTGTTCATCTTATTATCAATACACGGGCTTGTAGTTTAAAATATTTAAATAATTTTATAAATTACAGGTCACAGTAACAAATACAACACGGTACAAGTAGGAATATGGAGTATAAATATTATTTGTATTTTTATTTTACTTTCTGTTTATATTTTTTTAATTTGTATTCGCGGTTTTTTATTTTGACATAACATTTTGGAGTTGCCAGATACAAATAAAAAAGCTTCGTTTTTGTTTTTATTTAAAAAAATATTGAAACAATTCAAATTTGTGGATTATGATTGTGGAACATATATTTCATCAGACGAAAATTGTCACATTGACATTTGATTAATTTTTTTTATATTTGAACAAAATTATTGAAAACGAAAAAATTGTGGATTATGATTGAATTTTTGGAACATATTTTTTCTCAGGCGAAAAGTGTCACACATTTTGCCTGGTGCAAGTGTGATAGATATCTATATGCAAGCATTAGCTAATTTCAACTAATTCATTATCATTATCATTCATTAAAGGTTGTCAAATACACAAGCAAAAACATACGCATACGTTTATCCTCGCTTTTAGACGTCAAAACGAGGAATTTTGATTTGAATTTTGTATATATATTGTTTTATATTATACTTGGCAGATAATCCAAAAAAATATTTGTTTCAGGTTTTCAAATCAAGCTAAAAATATTTGGCGACAATGAATTGCCAACATAAAATGTTAAGGATTTCTTCCAACTGGGATATTTTTCTTAACTTCGCGTGAGAAATTTATGTTGACACTTGACACCTGTCAATTCGTACTTTCAAAATAAATAAATAAAAAACATTATTTATAAACAAACGTTTATCGAAATAATTTCATAATTTCACCTTAAATTCCTATTAGTAAAAAAACACACACACAATGTCCGAGGAAGAGGTAAACGTAGCTAAACGAGACCATGAAGAAGATTCAGCAGACGAAGACGAGTGGATCGGACCGTTACCCACCGAAGCGGTTCCAGTGAAGAAACAAAAAGGTATAACCTCAAATTTCACAAAAAAGTTTTTATGTTTTACTTTTATATTTATTATAAAAACAATCTAACGATCTTCCATCACAGTGTTAGAGTACGAGAAACTGTACGTGGACAATTTACCGGATTCCGAGTGCTACGAGAAGAGCTACATGCATCGGGACATCATTTCGCATGTGGTGGTCACCAAGACCGATTTCATTATCACAGCCAGTGTGGACGGGCACGTTAAATTCTGGAAGAAAATGGAAGAAGGCGTTGAGTTCGTGAAGCATTTTCGCAGTCATCTCAGTGCCATCAATGCCCTGGCCACGAATCCAAACGGCACGTATCTGTGCACAGCCTCAGCAGACAAAAGCATAAAGGTGTTCGATGTCATCAATTTCGACATGATAAATATGATCAAGCTAGATTATGTGCCGCACTGTGCTGAGTGGATTCATTCGGCTGGCGATGCCATCTCTAGTCTGGCTGTGTACGATACAATAGATTTACACATAGAAACAAAATCAAAACTAACATATATTATTTATTTCGTTTGTATAGATCAGATCAAGATTCTAACAAAATCTATGTGTACGATGGACAGGGTACAAATGTACCGTTGCACGTCATCGATACGATGCACTCGAAACCGGTTTGCTTTATACGCTACAATGCAGCCTTTGACGTTGTGGTGTCCGTGGATCGTGCCGGAATTTTGGAGTACTGGACCGGTCCCAAGCAGGACTATAAATTTCCATCTAAAATAGTTTCGTTTGATTCGAAATTGGACACAAGTATGTTTGGCCATTTGCTTTAAATAACAAATCAAATAATTAAAGAGCACAATTATTTTTGGGTAGGTCTGTATGAGTTTGCCAAAAACAAGACAATCGTAAGCGGAATGGCCTTTTCCAGTGATGGCAAACGATTTGCAACCATTTCAACTGATCGAAAGGTTTGTGGAACCAAGGTTCTTGATGAATATTTATTATAATAATAACTTTTTCATAGGTTCGAGTATTTCAATTTCTGACCGGAAAACTGATTCGAGTGTTCGACGAGAGTCTTGCTCGATATTCTGAAATGCAGCACTCCAAACAGGCGATACCGAACATGGAATATGGCAGACGGTATGTAAATTACACTTTTTCTTGCAAAACTTCTTTGACTATCGCAAATTTATTTTGAATTTCAGAATGGCAAACGAACGTGACCTCGAGAAGTCAGACTTCTTGACCAGCTCAAACATAACCTTCGACTACAGCGGACATTTCATAATATACTCAACAATGGTTGGCATTAAATTGGTTAATGTGGAGACAAACAAGTGCATTAAGATCATCGGCAAAGGTGATAACTTGCGTCCGTTGCACGTGGCTTTGTTTCAGGGCCGCGCAAAACGGTCCAAAGCAGCAATCACCATTGAACAGGAGGCTTCGTACAATCCAACACTCCAATCGCACACCACCGATCCGACAATATTCTGCACGGCATACAAGTAAATTTTGTGTTTAAAATCTAGCATTTGAAAAATTCTAATTTATCATCAATTTGCAATAGAAAACAACGTTTTTACATGTACAGTCGTCGCTTGCCGTCCGATTTGCAAGACACCGATCGTGATGTGTTCAACGAGAAACCCTCCAAAGAGGACATCATTGCCGTTCCCGAAGGACAAGGTAAAGCTGAAGTGTTTCTTTTCTATCCAATCTCCAATCTCTATCTCTCGCTATTTAACTCATATTATTAACATATTTATTTAAAACTTGCATAACCTAAGGCGAAGGTATTGCATGTTTCTTGAGTGAACAACCTTTTCCTTTTAACTCTTTATTTAATACAAATTCCGTTTGGCAGGTGTGCAACGCATATACAATTCGGCCACAATACACACAACACTCGGTGACATTCACATGAAACTGTTTGCCTCGGAGTGTCCCAAATCGGTGGAGAACTTCTGTGTGCACAGCAAAAACGGCTACTACAATGGACACATTTTCCATCGAGTCATTAAGGGCTTTATGATACAAACAGGAGATCCTACAGGTAGGGAAATACGATCGATTGCGTATAGAAATAAATAAATTTGCTTTTTCAGGCACCGGCACGGGAGGACAATCGATTTGGGGTGGTGATTTTAAGGATGAGTTTGTGTCCACATTGAAACACGATCGGCCGTACACGGTGAGTATGGCGAACGCAGGACCTAACACGAACGGCAGTCAATTCTTTGTAACCGTTTTACCAACGGTAAGTGATATAACCTATAAAATTTCTAGACTTTCTATAATTATTACTATGTGTTTGCAGCCCTGGTTGGATAATAAACATACGGTTTTCGGACGAGTGATTCGTGGCATGGAAATTGTACAGAACATTTGCAACTACAAAACGAATCCAAAAACCGATAAACCCTACGACGACATCAAGATCATCTCGATTAATTTAAGCTAATTTCAAGAGACGCATTTTTTTTTATTTTTTGCAAACTAAAAAACAACAAAATAAATTACAAACTTTAGTTCAGTTTAGGCGTTCGTTTTCGATTTGTTAATGATTTTTAAATTCGGATGCAACGGTAAATTGTCATATTCCGCTTTTAGATAGTTGTGTGCGAAACGTTCGCAGGCCGCATTCGCATCGATCATTTTGCGGTAGTCGTCCTTGTCCTTGAGCTGCAGTGCAGTCTGGTGGTGAATTTAAAATATTTCGTTATAGTGTACACATTTTTTAAGATACTAAAAACTAACCCTGTGTTCAATCTCTTCGGAGAACTGCGCCATCAGATCCTGACCAAATCCAATGTTTAGTTGTCGTTTACGCGCAGCCGCCTCGCGATCGAGTTTCATGTGCATTTCATTCAGTTCTCGGTGTAACACGTTCTCCTTTGCCGCTTGTACGGCTGCTTCCATGCGCTCTTGGTGGCGGTCACTGATTTGTTGCGATCGAGCCGCATAAACTGACTGATGAAAATAATTGTATTTTATTATGAGCGATCAGTGAAATAACGAGTTATTTTGTTTTCAGGTGATGGTATTATCTCAAATAGGAAATATAAAATATATTATTTTCTAGGAGGTTTTTTATAAGATCACACCATCAGATTTGCTCTATTGGCTTTTTAGTTTTTATTACGCAAATCATATTAGAGTATGGGGTCAATCAACCCTAAACCAAGAAAATGGGTTTCCAAAATATAACAGACCATTTTCTATGATGGAAGTCTCTGTTGGGGCTGTACAAAAAGCTAAAGGAAATACAATATAGTGTACCCAATAATACACAGCAGAACAAAATGTCTGGGATCATTTTAATTGATGCAATTATAGAATCGAGACTTTGCCCTCTTATTAAATACTATCATCGATCTAGGATAACACCTTAGAAAAGAATTTTATCTCTAGCTATTACAACCAACATAATACTAAAAACAAAATCACAAAAAGCTGGAAAAACTCATCTACAATCATTCCGATCTAGAAACCCAAATTAACAACAAGGGAATTCGTCAAATTACCGCTCTATAAGCTATATAGCTCTATAAACCTCGCTAGACAGCAGGGCATCTTCCGTTTCGACCACATCCACCAAAAAAGACCGCAAAGCCTTCTACGCCATTCGTGGCCTATACGATACATTATCTTGGACACAAGAATTTCTCATTTAAACATGTGAACTGGCCAAAAGATGTGTCACAGATCTTAACGAGCTCGAGAGAGGCGACTTTATAAAAGACGGTGAGTTTTTCAAGAGTACGGGCATTTTAAATTCTGGCCGGAATACCGGAATATGTTTGACACACATGAAGGCAGATGCAAAAACATAATCCTGCGACATCTCTGGTGTGCAACCTACAAAACGAGATAGATATACATCGAAAAGGAACTGAAAGACCTCTGAACATTGAAAGCGAGATAAAAAGAGACTCGATCTGGGAGATATACGAGTTACAAAATCATGAGAAATCATGAGAAATCATGAGAAGTCATGAAAAAATCAAATTTTATTTT
>JAAAKO020039631.1:0-12302 GCA_010015015.2 Bolitophila cinerea
CTTATTTGTCTTATTTTCTTCCGTCCAATTTGCTTCGGAACTATAGCGCGTATCCTATACAGTGCCAAAAACTTTCACGTGACACAAATTTGGTTTCTCGCCAAACCACAGTCCAAACGACGTCGTCATTGGATTCCGCGAATTACACGATCAATTCAGTACGTAAACTGCCGTGCGCACTGCTTCCGGCCATAAATTCTTCTCCAGACTGCTCGCTATTAGCATGGGTCGTGCTGATTCTAGAATTGGCGATTGTCACGTTCGATGAAACCATTTTGCTCTGGCGTATAAGCAGAAATTTTTTAAAAAAATAACGCCTTTCGAAGTCAGCAGCCTCATTACATCTTTGTTCACAAATTCGCGACCGTTATCACATCGCGGGTGCTTCATATTGTTGCCAGTAATAAAGCTCGATGCTCTTTTGATCTTTCAGCAACAAAAAATAGCGAGCGCCGCCGACACCAAGTTCTTCCATCGGCCCACATAAGTCAGCGTATATGTATTGAACGTTTTTTGCATTGCGAGCTTCATTCGAGGTATGCGACAAACGTTTCATCTTAACATGCTGGCATTCTTCACAAAAGTAACTTTTCTCGTCAGAAAAATCAATACCATCGACGATTCCATTTTTGCTCATTTTCTCGATCCCGATAATGTACCCCAAACGAAGATGCCACTGCTGAAGCGAAACCGACTTGGTTGAGCAAGCATATGCATTCTTTTCCGCTCGTTCTCGAAAAGTTATTCTGAATTGATTTCTTGTGTCCTTGAAACCAAAAGCCCTCGCTTCACCATTCTGATCGATTATTTTGCAATTATCGCCATAAATCGTCATTGAAAATCGTTTTGAAGTCGTAGATGCCGTTGAAAAGAGATTTTGCTTCATTCCAGGAACAAATTACACATTTTCCAAACGTGGTGCAACCCATTCGTCATTGTACCACGCTTCTAGTTGAATTGTTCCAGAACCTCGAATTGGCAATCGCTCATCAGTTTGCAGATTTTGAAAAGCAGCTTCAGTCGTCGTCTCATCATTGTGTGTCTTCTTTAATTGGTCCTCTTCTAACTTTTAACGCGGCAGCATGTTTTCTAATTCTCGACCTTCTTTTACGCTATACCAAACCGTTTTTCTTTTTGATCTTTGACTTCCGGTGCCAGCAATGAACACCGCGAAAAATATGCCGTAACTGATTCTTCATCATTCATTTTTAGCGAGAAATATTCTTCATATAGATTCATTATTCTAATTTTTTTATGCAGACTCCCAATTTTGTCATACGTTTCTTTCGAGCTATTCAGAATGTGATTTGCTTGGTCAGAATCTATTGAAGATATTAGAATTGACATCGCTTTGCCATCACGCATCATCCACTTTTTCTCTTCAGCCAATTCATTGAATTTGTTGTATCGCCATTTACTACGTCGAGTAACCCACGCAAAACCGCCTTCATCTGGAGATTCTATAACATAAAATTCGTCCCATTCAATCGATGCGAAACCAGAATATCTAACATAGCCCAGCGGTGTTAAATCGAACGATCTTGGAGGCCACGCCACAGGTCCACGACGCGAGATAATGAACTCACCTAAAGTTTTTTCAATAAATTGATTGTTTCGTTGGCTGTATGGCATGTAGTGCCATCTTGTTTGAACCAAAGGTCATCCACATCAACATCCTCCGATTTAGGCACGAAAAAGTTATTAATCATGGCTCTATAGCGTTCCCCATTGACTGTAACATTATGGCCGGCTTAATTTTTTAAGAAATATGGACCAAAATGGATAAAAACACAAAACAGTGACTTTTTGAGGATATAACGGAGTCTTAACAATGACTTGTGGATTATAATCACTCCAAGTGCGACAATTTTGCTTATTAACGTACCCATTTAACCAAAAGTGAGCTTTATCGCTGAACAAAATTTTCTTGTAAAAATCGGGATAGGTGGCCATCTCGTTTTGGGTCCATTCCCGAGCGTACGACGCGCTTGATGGTCGTTTGGCATTAATTCTTGCATGAATTGTATTTTGTAAGCCCGCAAGCGAATAAGTGATGAAGTCAAAAAATGTATTATACCAACGATGATATCAGCAGAGTTATGCCAGGAAAAATGATTGAATATCGATCGGAAATGGACAAAACAAATCAAAGGTGCAAAAGATAATAATGATGAATACGCTAAAAGAGTGCTTGTGTGCAGCCAGGAAGTAGTGGAACACATGCAGTTTGAGTCTGTTCAATTCATCAAAATGTTAAATTGATGATATTTGGAGCTAATTTATCAAGTATTACCAAAGAAATAGTATAAATCGTGTATAGATAATGTGCTGGTTTCTGCACCTAATGCTGAGTGCTATTTGTTAAAGTGTAGTTGTCCAGGCCTTGAATTCCTGAGATAATATTTAGAAAAATTGTTTGATGAAGATGAAGGATATGAAGACTATTTAATTACCTTCAGCCAATATGTTTCTACTGACAGATGCAAAGCTGGAACGGTTTATAAGACCTGTAAACGATTTTTTACAATATTTTAAAGATATGATGTCAAATTTGCCGATGAACAAATTGTTGGTTTTGAAAACTATTATTCACATTATCAAAGAACTTGCTCGCATCTGCATTAGAATGAGGCAGACTCAATACCCTCGTAACTAATGTATACACATTTGAAAATATTCTAAGACCAGATTCGTTTGTAAAATGATTAATTTGACTCCAAAACTCAACATCTTCAATTTCAGTGATGTGGATCAAGCTCCTCCATTCATCGTCAACATCCTGCCCCGCTAAATTTCCAAGACATCTGGGAAGAAGGAAGGCAATGAAAACTGGAGACAGGCACTCAATTCGGCTATCGACAGCTAGCGCTTTATTTGGGTTAAAAACACTAAGGGCGTCCTGTTTTTTATTTGAATGCAGGCAATTTAAGAAAATTGCAACAGTTGATTTTTAAAGTATTTAACATTTGTTCGTGTTCAACTATGTCGACGTCAGGTCTTTTATTTTTATAAGATAACGACTGAATTTTATCGTATAGTGAAAATGTCTGGCCCCATTGACGCATGAAGGATTGGATTTTATGTTGAGCCAACACCTAGCATTTACTTTAACGACAAATGTAGAAAATTCTTTAAATTATAAGATGGTTACCTGGTTGCAACTTTTTTTGCAATATACGATTAGCAGTCGTCAACCATCGAGCATGTAACATCTTGCCAGGACTTCTTCTCGAGAGATTTTCCGGCCAAAAGCCAGATATAACAGCAAAACATATATCATATAGGTACTGTTGTTCAGTACTAAGATTTTTAGGATTGTAGGAAAATCTTCACAGATAATTGGATCAAATGGCTAAATCGGCAATTCCTCACAGTCTTTAAGAGCCTTACCAATTGGGTCACTCAGATCACTTGTATCATCGTCTACGCGGATTAGATGACGAAGAGGAAGTTTGCATGCAATTGACATACTAACGATCGGAGGGATTTGTTTAACTTTTTTCCAAATGTACTATCAGTCCTCCCTTCCATCCTGTATTAAAGTTGGTACCATCACATCCTATAGCACACAAGTCATTGGTCAAAACAGAGTTGCCAGTTAATGCTTCCGGCTGAACCTGATACTGGGACAACATGGCCAATGTATTTTGAACCAGGCTCAACTATCGATGTGTTCTTCGGATTATTTTTGCCGAACAGATATTTTTAGTGTTTGGGTTTTCGTCCATCAAAAAACAACCCAAGTATATTCTCGATCACTGAAGCGGATTGTTCTTCATGGCGTCTCGTCTTCCGAGAACATCGTACCTTATTATCATCAATAACGTCATTTACAATGCCGTAATCTTCAAGTACCGTTGTAGCAATTGCTGCAACCTCTCTCTACGATGTACCATACCGATATAACCGTTCATGCCAATGTCGAAAACCCACGCTTCATTTTCAGGATTTTGTTTAAGTGTTTATCTATAAATTCGTCTTGGGGTTTTACATTTATCATCATGGAGATTTGGCGCATCTTTTATTACAGCAGAGTGCATAACTGTCTTTCGCGCTTCTTCTTCAAAGTCTATACATCCGATATACATCTTGCGCCTATTTATTTGGTCCACTAAGAACTCTCGATCAGCATTTGGAACCTTTCGCTTTTTTAGGCCAATACAATCGTCTTTTGCATTTGCATGCTGCCATCTCGAACAATTTGGAACAATCTTCTATAAAAGTAACCTGTCGCTTTTACTAGCTTTTGTAAGGACCGACCACTTTTGAAGGTTATCTTTCATGATTGCGACAATTTGTTATTACGGCACGGTGGTAATAGTCGCCTTCTTACATAGTTGTTTCATTTGTTCCGCAACTGATAGAAAGTGTGGAAGATTGACTTCATATTGTGAATATAATTGTTGGCATAAAACTTTTCTTATTCTGAATAATAAATTAACTGGAATAGGTCCATAAGATCCTAGAAATGGGCGCGGATCGATGTGAATATGGTAAAACAGAAATACAACGCAACGTAACGCTATATACAATGCATTATAACGTGTGTGACAACGTTAGTGTCGGACGCAAAAAAAAAAGTTAGATCTGGGTAGGTCTAATAATCATACAATTTTTTTTGAATATTTTGTTTTACTGTGCGATGATCGTCCCGCTTGTCTCTGCTCTTTGATGTTATGCTTTGTAGTTCGATTGAGCGTTGAGCGGAGCACTGTGAGCATGAGCAATACGCTTTGCGCTGTCCGTCACACGCGAGAAATTCTATCTAGGACGGGATGCCTCCGTTTTCGTCATTTACAATAAATATCACGCACATCGGTCATCGAAAATTCGTCACACCGCACGCAGCGCACTCATGATGATAACGGTGATTTGGATTTGATTTAATTTCTTGTCTATGCATGATTTGAGCAAATCCCGCGAATGTCATAATTGTGATGCGAGTTGTTTTGTGCTGTGTTTTTGTTGAGTCCGGTCGCATATAATTTTCGGTAGTGTTAGTGTGCAATGTGCAAATTTGCGTTTGCGATCATCGAACGTCGATTCGATGATAGATAAAATCTCTGACAATCATTATAACGGTAATACGATTGTTTCGTATGTATGCGTGAGCAATGAGGTGCAGATTGTACGCGGCGTGCGCGTTGTAGTCGTCGCCGTCGGTTTTATAAGTTGAAATGCAATTTTAATATTATTCTGTCGGTCTCGCTCTTGTGTTGAGAGTGGTGTTAGAGCGAGTGTTTAATTGTTCAGCGCCCGGACCCTGAAATTACCGTTATATCATATTATTACTAATTATAATATCATGGTAATTTTTTATCAGAGTGAATGGAAAGTGTTTGTGTTCATTGAAATGAAATATGTCAGTGAAAATTGTGAGTAATTATTATAGTTTATCAGTGTGTGTGTATATGTAAAGTTTGACAGTTTGGGAGAGTAAAAGCGCTGAGCTTACCACACTTGTTTTAAAGGTTTTTTGTAGGCAGGACTAGGACGACATCGAATTCATCATTCAAGAAATGGCAGGCTGGCCACCAAGTAAGTAACGGTAAGTTTTTGTTGAGTATATTTGGTATTTCTATTGTCTTTGGTGTACATTTTTCAAAGATATAAAATTAATAACTTATTTTACGAGTAATTAGGGTAATATAATATATATAATATATATAAAAGTATTACCAAGAATAATTAAAAATGTTTTTTTTTATTTTCAGACCTTTGATACGAGCCATCTATACTGAAGATTTACTGTAAGTTTTTATTTTTTTTTATTTTGTTACTTATAAAATCCAAAACGATTATTAAGTATTACCTTTGTTTGTGGCTGTAAATAATTGAATGTGCTTTACAGTAAAAAAAATAAAGACTGAATAAGTTCTATAGCAAAAATAAAACCATGAATATGTTTAACAATAGACAATTCTCGTGTTTTTTTCAGCTATCAAGAGTACCATTATTAACGTAAAAAAATGTATAAAACTACAACAAAGTAATAATATTATAGAGATATCAAAAAAAAAAGTTTTTAATTTTAACTTTTATTTTAACTAAATAATTTTAAAATTACAATAAAGCAACACAACACCAATATCGAGGCATATACACTCCCGTAATATGGTGTACAAACATTGGATAATACCGGATATTACCTATAATATCGCAAATATTATTAGTAATATTACTAATATCTAAAATATTTTTACTAATACATTAATTTAAAGTATATATTCACGAATATTTAAAATATAAAAAAAATGAAAATACAATTTTTCAAAAAAAACGCAAATATTAATAAAAATCGCAAATGTAAGAAAAATAGCGAATAACGGAGAACTCTGTAGCAAATACCAAAATATACATTTTTCAAGTTATATTTTTTAGAATTTCATAATGTACATTACACGGTTTTGTATATTTTCTTAATTGGTGTATTTATAATTTCTACGGGCCAAACCTTTTGAGAAAATGTAACATTATTGGTTTTAGATTTATTGATTCATTGCGGTTGGTACTAAAAACCGATTCTCAAATTTTTATATCTTTTTGATTGACAGAAGTAAAAAAGGTTACGTATGTTGAAGAAAAATAATATTTTTAATTCCTTTTTTCGGGTCCAATTAACTAGTGCGATAATTTTTAAAATAATGTTCGTTAAATATTTATATGAAACATAAAAAATAATACGATATTATTAATAGCAAATACCGAAAATATTAAATATTATTCATCCGAGAAAATGTAAATATATAGAATATTACCTCTTATATGAGTTTCCACAGGGTTCTATCCATGGCCCATTTCTATTCACAATTTTTATTAATGGTCTTCCAAACGAATGTATAAATGGTTACTGCAGTATGTTCACGGATGATGTACAACTAAGATTTAGCGGTCCTATGGTGAGGGGTCAAGATATTATTGCCAGCGTCAATATCGAACTTGACCGAATTAAAAAATGGTCTGAAGACAATGGTCTTAGACCTCTAATCCACTTAAAACTCAGTCTATATATATATATTTCAAAAACATTAATAGACACTTCCAGTTGTCCTGACATCAAACTTGGTGATGTTGCAATTATCCCTTCTGATAAAATAAAAAATCTTGGTGTAATTTTTAATAGAACATTGACGTGGTCTGACCAGGTCAGATCCATTTGTGGCAGGGTCTACGGTGGCCTTAGAAGACTGGAGGTTGTCTTATATTATTCCACACAATATTTGGAATTCACTTCCAATCCGTATAATCCGTCTTTTGTTCTCCGGTTCCCATTTGCACAGGATGCGTAACTGTGCTTTCGGTGGCTTTTTCCTCATTTCTTTTTTAATGTGTTCCTCTTCTTGGATAGTGAGCGGTTTGATCTGCTGTTTGGGCCATTCTTTAAAGGGCAAACTTGGCCAAACTGGACCCTTCCACCAATTAGTGGCTTCTTTCAAGCCTGCCGGCGACACAGATCTTGACAGTAAATCTGACGGATTTTCTGCAGTATTTACTTAATGCCAGTTCTCACTGCTTGTGACTTTAAGAATTTGAGCCACTCGTACTCCAACAAATAGTATAATCTAGCCACGTCCTTACGCCGCCATTGAATAACAATTGTGGAATCCAACCAACATCTTTATGTGAATTGACGTAGAATTAAAGTAGTATTTAGGTATTTGAATGTATGAATTATTTGAGTATAAGCCACTGCTCCGTACGCCTTTAAAAAGGCGTTAGTAAAGGTATGAATTTCTATAGCGTCGTTTTTGGTAGCGTTAAACAATCGCGGAATATTTATCGATGCTAGGACGGGAAGCTCTTGTTGATAATTATGCCAGCAATCCACTAAATGTTGAAGAGCTGGTTATTTCCAACCAAGCTTTTCCTCCTTCTAAAAATCTTGCATTAATAACTTTCCAATCAATATTACAGGGGCGCATAAACCAGTAGGGTCAAATATTTTGGAAATACTACTCACCACCTGTGATTTAGTTGGATTAACCAGAATCGTTGGAGTTACTTGCGTAATTTTAAGAGAAATCTGGTCAGTTTTTTAATTCCATAACATACCGAGAACACCAGTATTCGAGAGAACAACTGCAAAGGTTATGAAAAGTTTATGCAAATTGTGAATCTTCATAAAGATGGAATCCACCGCTTGCATGTAGTCTAACCATTTAATTGTAAAAATCAACAAGCTCGTCCAACGTATCAGCCCCGTCTAGAAAATCGTCAACATAAAAACTGCGACCCCAAACAACTACAGTTATAAAATATTCATAAATAGGTCTATTTGATTCTGGTCGCCACAGGACACGTTGGTAATTCCAATCATCAGGATGGACAGCAACTTGTCTAAACATTTTCGCGATTTCAGCAACTATGGCATATTTTTGCATAAAAATCATCTGTTGATCATCTTGTAAACGGGGTCCGGCTAATTGGAGGTCGTTGAGTGACACATTTGAATCTGACTTGCATGAATAATTGAATATCGTTCGTGGTTTGCGTCCCATTACCGTATGATATGTGTCTTTCCTTAATATAATCCGTGAAAAATCATGTAAGAATTGTTTTGCTGCGATATTTTCTTTATTCTGCTCTTCAAGTCGTTGAAATTGCTTTAATGCTATACGCCGTGAGTCTCCGAGCAATGGACACCCAGATTTGAAATGTATGCGATCTACATACCGACCATTTTCCTCCCGCAAATGCGTTGGTTTTAGCCAACAAGTCTTCTTCATGGGTGAATGATCTGGCATTGATTCTACTTTCCAATATCGCTTCGCATTCTCGTTCAACTCTTCCATCAAAACATGTAGTGGATTTGTTGAAAGCGTCAAATGCAGCGAGTGATTCATACATGAATTTGGTTGTGTCTGATGACTGCTGATCATCCAGCCGAAATGAGTTTTTTGTGCGAGTGCTGACGTATTCTCTATATCTTCCTTTAACAAACCAGATAAAACCACTTGATTCCAAAATCCGATTCCTAATAAAAGGTCGATGGGGAATGGAATCCAATATTGCGGATCGGCAAGCTCCACTGATTTCAATATATTGGTAAAATGCTGCAAATGTTTATTAGCCGGCATTGATGAAGTTATTTTTGGTACTACGATCAAACGAAGTGAAATTGGAAATGTTTCGTGTTGCAAAGCAACAATCTCTACATCCAAGTGATTGCAGTTGATTGCAATACCGACTTCGGTCCTTCCCCCTTTATGTGAATATTGCCAGATCGATGTGATAAACCAAACCGTTGTAAACAATCAGTAGTGATTAGGTTAAGCTGAGAGCCACTGTCACATAATGCTCGCACTGGCATTGACGGCTACTTATTGTTATCGATAATGCGTACCTGCATAGTTGCAAGCAGAAAATCAGCTTCGAGTAATTCTGAAAATTCTGGTTAAGTTGTTCATAGTTGTTTTATGTCTGAATTGATTTTTGTCAAAATCTGCAATTTTTTAACGATTGCCTCGGTGACCCGTTGAGAAATTGCTTGTTATTTGCTGTCAGCTTGATAGACGAGCCCAATGCATCCGATGACTCTTTTTATGTTAAGCGCTATTCCGAAGCAACAATTGCACGTTTATTATTGCGTCGACGACTTGCAAAAGAGGGTCTTGCAATGTTTATCTTGGCCAGAACCATAAACTTAGGACATAACATTTGGTTGTTAATGTCATCACTACAATCAATACATTTAGGGCTTTTGCAATTACATATGGGATGCCGGAAAGTTGCCTCTGTCATCTCGTGCACGATTGATAAGATATCTGGTGTTAGTTCTTTGACTCTCACGCGACTCCTCTTTTAGAAAAACTCGCGTTATCTGATTACTGGTATTTGAAAGCACCACGATGCGGCTTTCCTGAAATGTAAGAAAAACTTTCAACGTTGGAAAAATAGCTTGCGATCGCATGGTTTCCCAAGAGGTTATACCTTCTGCATCCATCTTTCGTAGAAGTATTTCCAAAATCACAGGATTTAGCTGATCAATAGGAATTGCCAATTGAGTAAAAACTTGCAGATTTTAAGTAACAGTTCCGATGAGTAGGCCGTAACTTAAGGTTGAAACTCGAGAAATAGTTGGCAAGTCAATAATTATTCCGATGTGTGAACGCATCAGGACGTAAGGATTATAATAAGTATCTATCTAATGTGGTTGTGACCATATACTTTTATATAGACCCGATATGGACCAGTTTTTCTATATACGGACTTGTAATGAACATCTCTTCAATCCGAGGCAGTGTTTTATTTATTTGCGTCGTCAACAGATGGCTTTTTTTAAGCGCAAATTTTAAAAAACAAATATATTTTTTTAAAATCAGCTCGTAAAATGTAAAAGTACAAGATAAAAACTTAAAATAGTGTCTACTTCATATACATTTTTACAAAATATCGGCAAATGTATCGCCTTTAAAATATTAAAATAAATGTTCATTCCATTATCCCAAAACTAGTCTAATAACTGACTGCCTATATTCAAAAAAGATGTTCATTATATAAACATAACCTAACTTTTCCACGACAGTATTATTGCTCTTAGGCTGTGACCAACAATTTTCGCTTATACTGCCGCATCCTCTTGTGTGTGATTGTGTAATTATGTTTGTTATGCGGTAACGCACGAGCGCTGCTGTAGCGCTACAACAAAGTCACGAAAAGCAGCTGTCACCTGTTATCAGAGCGGAATTCGTTGTTTTAGTCCAGTACTATCCAGTACGATTCTGTGTCTATCAATTTTTGCTCTATATGCCGCATCGCTTGTGAGTTAGCACACGAATTGCAAATAGGACTGGAATTCTGTCTGGCATTGTCGACGCTCTGATGACAGCTGAAATCAGCTGCAACTTCAACTCTATTTCGACGGGGCAGCAGCGCTCTTTGCAATGCGTAAGAGAGAGAGAGTGGAAATTGTTAGTTATTACCTCGTGATCAGTTGACTGAGATATTTAGTACCAATATTGCCACTCACTTAATTCTTATGACCTGACTTCCTAAAATTACGGGGTCCCGAGAAAGGGCCCGTGGTGGTAGGTAAACACTAATGCGTAGAATTTTAGCGCCAGCGGTGGTGATCGGTATCGGCGCGTTGCTCACAGTCAGCCTTACCAGCTTTTAGAAATTAAATTATCGTAAAAATTCAGAAATTTGGATTTGACACTTATTAAAATTATTGTATTTTGTCTAGTACTAAACTTTTTACTTTTTTTGTAAAATTTCACAGTAATACAAAAACATGTTTTTAATATATTTTGAATTCTACGTCTACATTTTTTTATCAAATATAACTTTAAAGTAGCATATAATACAAAATTCCATATAATATTTAATTAATACTATTATTAATATCATTATATAATTTGGATGCCATTTCTTTAGTTATTATTATTATTATCTTTTGTTAGTTGTTTTAAAATAATGTAGTTATTTTATGCTTGATTAGGTTGCAAACTGAATCATTTACTAATTTATTTCATTAATTTCACAAATAAAGCGAAGCGTTCGTTTCATCTTCAATACATATCAATATTATGTAATTCTATTATAAATTATTTACTGTAATTTAAAATTATTGTACATTTTGTGTACAATCCTATGTTGGTATTGTATTTTGTACAAAGTACCAAATTATCATATGAATACAATAATTATTGTACGGTTGGTAACGCTACCACAGGTCTGGTAAAGTGGCTTATACTGATTAATGAATTCCAATTAAGGAAGTTTAACGTGGTTCAACTTGGTTCAAACGACTGATGACCTCATCGCGGACTTGCGCAGCAGTAGGTGGCGATATTGGGGGTTCGTAAAGGTAGTTCAAACTCCACCTATGAACACTTATCAGCGAGCACTTTCAAACTCGCGTGGCGGCGCTTAGGGATCAAATCGCTAGTTTTTAATGGCTCTACTTAACCCTTATACAAATTGTGCGGGAGGATGTAACCCAGTTTAAAATTAAACATTCTGGACGAACATCGATCTCAACTCTTTTACTTCCCGTTTTTGATAATTTAAATATTCAGGTTGGCAAAATTAATTATATGAGATAAACATATATACCTTAAAACTAAAGGGACGAATGCACATACGGCTATATGACACTTTCTTTATACAAAAAAAACGATTACGCCTTTTTTTTTGAATGAAGACGGCGCCATAAAGCCGTGTGTGTATTCGTGCCTTAAAACAGAACAGAATTTATAATTTATATTTGAAGCAGCGAAGTATATCGAATGCCTCATATGCCGAACAAATATCCCATCCAATTCGCAATTTATTGGTCTGCATTATTTTTTCAAATGAAA
>JAAAKO020039642.1:0-12302 GCA_010015015.2 Bolitophila cinerea
CTTGCTACCACCCTGGGCTACGCAAGGTTTTAGGTGCTCACGCTTTAAGGGCGGGCTACGCGGGCGGATTATATTTCATCAGTATCAAGCTAAAAACAAACAATTACACTATACACCACCAGAAGTGGTGACATATAGACACTCTCTAATTGCTCGCGTGAATATGGTCGCGGTGAAAGGTGCATGCGGTGAAGAATTCGCGGTGAACCGCTTGCGGTGAAAGGTGCGCGGTGAAGTCGCTGGTTCCACATTAAATATATAATAAAAAAAATAATTTTCAAATTATATAATCTTTATAAATAATAAAAATATAATTCTACGAATGATTACATAGTTTTAAAATATAAAGTTATAGATAGTATTTTAATATTTAGGTAAATAAATTATTTATATAAAAGTTTGGAAATTTAACAAATATTTTTTAAATCCTGGAAAACTTAAAAAAACGGCATATAAAATGTAAATTTCTTTCTAAAAAAATCAAAATTGATGCCTTTCAGATTTTTGAAAGACTCAATTATATTTTTTATAGAAATAAATTCATAATTATTAAAGACTATATTTAAATATTTAGAACTATTTTCATCCAATTCATTTAAAAATATAATATAAAAATATAGTTTTTACCATTATAACTTCTGAAAAAACAAATAAAAATAATAAAATATAATTAAATAATAAATGTCGTCACTATAATAATTTGTAATAAAATAAATCAAAATTAAAAAATAAATAAATTAAATGAATTGTATGAATTTATCTTTAAATGTATTTGATGAAATAATTTACCTTATAACCAAAGGTATTTGTTTTTAATTCTCAATTACATAAAACATGCATGTGATTAGAGGAAATGAAAAGGAATAAAAAAATGATGTAATCGAGCTAAAGTAAATGGTTTTAATATTTTTTAAATGCAATCCGGAGTTGATGTAGAAATTGACAAAGTATCATTGATAGGTAGTTTAAAAGAGTGGTACCAAAAATATAATGTTGAAAACAGGATATGTTATCATAAAATCATTTTCTAAAAACAAACCTGATACAAGAATAAAATGCACGTTGTAAAATTCTTTCGGATCTACATTTTATGATGCTATAATATTACCATATTAAAACTGAATGATATCACCATATTAATAATAGTTTTAGTTGACTTAACATTTTGGTGTGACAAACAAACTGCGAAGTGAAATATAAACTTTAGCAGCATTTGTATTAGTATGATCTATCCAATTGAGAGTCGAGTTCTGTTACTATTTTAGATTGTCAGTATTCGGCAATCTTACTGATGCTAAATTACACACAGCAAACTCACGGAAATGAATGCTATTTATTTATTTTATACCATTTGATTTATATTCATACTTGACCTTTCAGTCCATTTCCGTATTACTCTCTAAATTATTAGATCGACCGATCGACCGAACGGTGCGTTTATAATTTTACTCCATCCTTTTATTTTTGGTAAACCTGCGCGAGTGCACCTGTAATTAGCAACATTTTATTTAATATTAAATACTTTTAATGGAGCATGTTTATCCAGTAAATTAAATAATGTTGTAGAATTTTTTTAGCTGTAAAATTACAATCATTGCTGATGTAAATATTGTTTCAATCAATATTTGTAGTGTCCATATTAAAATTATTTTGATTGCTTGAAGATATAAATCTTTTAAATTGAGGTTTATCTTTAAAATTTAATATTTCAAAAGCTTTGAAGCGTGAAGAAATGAGATTACACCGTACATCATTAACAGTATGTTCGGTTCTGAGGTAGTCACAAAAAACATGACATTCAGAAGTTGCACTTGCATAAGAATTTTCGGATGCGTCACAAAAAACATGACCTTTAGAAGTTGCACTTAGACCAAAAGCATTCCATTTCGGTACAGTTATGCTAGCCAGTTCTTGTAAAAATCTCCCAAAATTTCTTTTCTCTCTTCTTCTCTTTTTGTTTTTGTAGCACATGATTTTTATTGTATACTGAAAATGTTTTGGGGTCTATTTCATGCCGCCGATTATCATGGCGCGGCCTGACTGTTAAATCAAATTCTTAATTTTTTTCATATTTATTACGCCTCCATAAGATTCTTTGATAGTTCCAATCACGGGAATCAACTTGCACTTGCCGGAACATCTTTACAATATCTGCAGTGATAGCAAAACGATGCATGCGAAACGATAGTAGAATTTTACCGAGATCAGCCTGCAACTTGAGTCCTACCAACTGTAAATTATTTACTGAAACGCCAGTGGATGATTTGCAAGAACCATCAAAAACAACTCGAAACTTTTTGGTACTGATTGCGTGGTACGGAATATAATATCCGTGGCCAAATTCCAACGGAATTCCTGCGGGTATCATATGTCCTGTATCAATGTAATCCTCGAAGAATTTCTGGCATTTAGAGCAATCGTTTTGATGCAGTTTGTCTCGATAATCCCAGTCTGGGAGGATTAGGTACTATTGGAATGGTGACGATATAACGGACGTTCAGTAACCGATGCATTGAAATGAAATTGTTTTTTAATTATGCTTAAATGCATTTTTCTTAAAAAGGGAAATTATGGGAATTTTTTTTTTGAAATTTAAGGGATTTTTTTCATATAGCAGTTCCCAGCACTACACGAAGCACACACACATACAAACGCACACGCATAATGGATAGTTTTTTCGTTACCGTTTGCAAAACTTATGGAAATCGCTTATTCGCGCGCGCTCTATAGCACACCCACACACAAAAGGGCTGTGAATAATTTTCCAGCCATTTCCATGGTGTGGCCATTGTTTGTGTGCTCTGAATAAAGAGTAAATATTTTCGATTTCCGCACTCGGTCGTGGGGGATCGACGTGCGTTTTTGTTCATTCGATTCTGGCGTTTTGGGATTTCGTGTTGTAAGGATTTGACAATGCACTGGGAAATGGCTCGTGCAGAAGAATTTTGTATACAAATTCTATATATAATATAATAGTATATATATACATGTCCGATGGGTGCGCATCTGGTGTATGTGTACAGAGAGTGTGTACCCGCAGGACCTCTCGAGTGCGGGAAACCGCACACAGACAAACCATCGCCACCATCGTCCGCCACTAGGAGACATTGTGCGCATTGAATGCGGTCGGAAGCACAATATATGCATCTGTATTCTGTATTCTGCATATATATATATAGTATACATAAATGTATATTTGTATTTGGAGCAGCATTGGATACAAACATGTACAAACATTATATCTATATATATATATATATACATTTTGCTTGCACCCACACAACATGTACGGCGCTGAACCCCGGCTTTATGCGAATGTGTGCTTTCTCCATAATTAGTTTATGATGTATCTGAAACTGTTATTTACAGATAAAATCTGTGGGTTTGTGAGGGGTGGGAGAGCGATGGGGCGGTGGGGGAGCGTATTTGTCTCCTCGAGAATTATGTATGTGTGTGTGAGTGTGCACAACATGAATTAGTATAAACACGATATTAGGATGCACGTTGAGAACTGGGTCGGGGTGATATGGGCGCCTGCTGCACCCTCTTTCCTTGCATCTCCACATTTATTATACTTGGCGAACAACAGCACAAATAGCCTAGGCTCTGTATATTGTATATTCTGTATATATTCTTATAAATATATATATTCTATATTCTGTATATTCTTAGCTGTACTGTATAAGAATACATAAACACACACACAGACACACACATTTGCAAAACAATTTTGATTCAATTTGTTTGGAGCTTTTAGTATTGTATTTTATGAGAGTTAAGAATCGATTTGCTGCTTGAAATTAGATTTCCACGGAGCAACTGCACTGATGCGCGCGTATAAATGTGCAATGGCATCGTCTGTGTCTATATGTATATATCCGGTTTATAGATATATATAAATATATACGAGAATAGTATATATCTAGTCGTGCACTCCGAGATATAAACAGTTTCTTAGCGTCGGTATTGCATTTTAAACTCTCCGCAAATGTACGAGCTTGTACGAATTCGCGTAAGCGGCGTAAACGTTTAGTAGTTGAAATCAGTAATTTATTTAAAACTGTGTTTTCAGATTTTTTTGAAATTTTATTGGTTTTAGCGAATTATGGAATTGTTAAAATTAAATTAATATTAAATAACGATTTTTTAGAGACACAGCGGTAATGAGAAATAGTGTAAGAAGTTAAATATTCATATATATTCATCGAGCTTTTTGACGGAAACGACGCTTGCTCAGAGGAGTATTTAGCTAATGTAGATTGATAACATTATTTAAGCTTTAAAATAATTTCGTTTGAAAGTAACTGTTGTTATTATAGCTAAATTGGAAGAAAACACTAAAAGAAAAAAGAAAAATAAATAATAGGAAAATAAATATCTAATTCTAATTCATATTATCAAGAGAAAAGATGATATTAATTTAAATTTACATTAATTTCAATTTTTTGCTTGTTTTTTGATTATACTTTCTTATTATATTATTTATTATTTATTATTCTGTCATTTTCCGGTTTTTGTTTTTTAATTTATTAAAATTATAGATTAGGATTATTTTTTTGTCGTTAGATTGAATTGTTTTTAAAATAGGTTTTCAATCAAGACCAAGTAATTTCAACATTAATATTTAATATTTAACATTAAAAAAAATATTATATAAATATATATCGATATGATTGCAAGTTTAAAAAATCTGAGCCATATTTACTGGCGTAATTGTAACACTGGATATTTTCGAAGAATTTAATAATTTAGCAAATGTTATTATTAATTTTGCAGATATTAAAATATTTTTAATAATACAGTAATTTAAAGTCCGCATTCGAGAATATTCATAATAGTATAAAAACATTAAAAAAAACGCAAATATTATAGGAAATAATAAAAATTTCGTAATTTTCTATTTGTTTTTAATTTGAGAATAAAAATTTTAAGTTTTTATATAAAATAATATCAAGAATATCACAAATATTTGAAAATATTTTAACGAATACTTATACAAATACTAAAAAATAACTGAAAATATCCTCAATATAAAATGTATTATTGAATAAAACAAGAATTGGAGAATATTATAAAAATATGACCTATATCCAAAAAAAAATCGCGAATATCCAATGAATCACGAATATTAAATAATATGGCATACACTGGGATGACATAAGGCCCACGGACATAAAGCCCATGGGCCTTATTTCCGAAACGAAATAGAAATAAAGCCCAAGTAAAATCAGACATGAAGCCTATGGGCCTTATGTCTGGTTAAAACGGACATAAGACCCATAAATGTCCGTTTCAATAGCCCAAGGGCTTTATACACTCAATTTAAAAAATATATATATTATTATTTGCAAATATCAAGAATACTATTAATATATTAGAGAATATAAATACTATATTCATAGATCCGGAGATATACGAGATGCAAAATCATGAGAAATTATGAGAAGTCATAAATAAAGAATATATTCAAATTACGAAATGTAAAATATATGTAAAAATAATGACAATTTTCAAATAAGTATTTTGTAATATGTGTGTTTTCAAAATATATATATAATTTTAAATATTATTAAAAAAGGATTTTATAATTTCAATATACTATTTCTAAATACAAGCACTATTTAAATACGAAAATACTTTATTATTTTTGAAATAATATTTTGAAAATTTAAATCGTATTTAGAATACTATCCGTCAAACAAAACACCAGTTTGCGTACGTTCCCGAAACGTTCCCGAAACGTTCCGCGTAACGGCGGACCGTACAGACTTTTGCGGACTTATGCACGTACTTTTGCCATTCCTGGGTCGTCTGCTGGTACGTACACGTTAAGTACATGTAGGAACGTTAAAGTCTGACTCGGGCGACCGTGCTTGTACGTACCGCTAGGAATGAAATTTACATTCCATCTGGAATGTACTTGTACGTTTCTGCCGGAACGTAACTTATCGTCCTTGGTAAACCGCAAAAGTCACCGCCATTTTTTACTTATATATTTTTGTGTGTGGTTTCCCATCTTATGACTGACAGCGTGACGGCGTCGTCTTCGCGAAAAACCACACAACGAAACTACATGTAAGTCCTTGCAAGTACGCACAAGTCTATCGTTCTTCGGGGACCAAAAGTGGTCCCGGACCAAAACGTGTTTGACGGTTTAGTATTTTAAATATAATTTAATATTGTCACACAAAATAAATCCTATATTAAAAAAAAAGCATTTCTGTTCCTTTTAACCAAGGTTCCCACAAAAATATAAAAATGTTATGAAATTAAAACAGCAACGTGCCCAAATACATGCGTATGCAAAAATGCACGTACACAAATTTGATTTTGTAAGAAGAGAACTTTTTTATAGGGTATAATAATTATTTTATTTTATCAAAAAAAATTTCTGTTACAAAAATATATTTTTGAAAAAACAAATTATTTATTGTATCAAAAAAAAACGCCAACCAAAAAAAAATTGTTTAAGAAAATTGTCGACCGAAAAAAAATGAAGACTGCACCTAAAAAGATAAAAGCTCATCAAGCAAAACGTGTGTTACACTGTGGCATTAAAAATTAAAAAAAACTATAAGCTAGATTCATACAGCTATGGCACTGGTGGTTTCTTGAAAACAGAGTGGGCTTTTATGCGCCAGCTATCCTTAGAATCAATGATAACACCCACTTTGCGTGTGCCACTGGGTTGCCTGGTTAGTACCAGCTCAAGCAAAAGCTCGCGTGGAAACAAATATATGTCCACCAGTTCCACAGCCGAATATCACACGAGCAACTATGTCTCTCGTCAAACATGTCAAAAAAAAGTTGGGCGGCCAATGCACGATATAAGACGTAGGCAATATAAGAATGAAACTCAACTTACCTATGATCGGCCAAATGTTCATATATATATAATTATATATATATATTTTTTTTTAAATTTTTACTCGTTTGTTCTTTTCCTCTTTTTTAGTATCTATGTTTTTTTTCTTTTAACTTTGTTATTTTATTAAACTCAGGCCTTGACAATCTGTGTCCAAAATTCCGGACCGCTAAAACAAAAAAAAACTATTCCACTGCCTTAATCTCACTTTAAACTTTATTATAAACTCCTTAATCCATACACCGTACAATATACGTTTACTTTGGACTTTTTATTCCTTAATCTTTCTTGACTTATCAGTTCTCAACCTTTTTTTGTTCTAAATATAAAATAACAATTTTATATGCATTTTAGATTTTAAGAAATATTGTGCTAAATGAATCTTAACTTTTATTGTGCTCTACTAATATTTTGTTGTGCTCTTAACTTTAAAAATATTTTAAGGTCAAAACAGTAAAGTGTGATCACCAAAAAAAGTGCATTTTTATAAGAAATTTGGTGATAAGAACGTGGCGACAGTTTAGCGTGGTGAATTTTAACACAGTCACTTTTACCGTGGTGACTTTTTAATTTGGCGAAAGTTTACCGTGGACTGTTTAGCTTGGCTAATATTAACGTGGCGAATTTTTAACATGGCAAGTTTTTAACTTGCTTTAATATAATAATTTAATATCTTTAAGCGCTAAAAAATCATTTTTAGCTGATTTTTTTATTTGCCCTAAAAAGAACAAACTATAAAAAAAATATAATTTAATTATTTGTTTCATTTTTCGCCACATTAAAAAGTTCTCAATTTAAAAACTCGCCACTTTAAACTGTCGCAACGTAAAATGTTCCCACGGTAAAAAAAAGTCTCCACATTTAAAAAGTTGTCACGTTTGTTTGGGTTCTTGGCTTGGTTTAACCAGTTTTTTTGCTTGTTTTCTGCTTATTTGTTGCTTGTATTGCTTGTTTTAATCAAATAAAGAGAGCAAAAGGATTATGGGAGATCATTTCCAAGGAATACTGATTAAAAATAGGTATGAAAGTATCAGGATATAAAAATGATGATTTATTTAGGATAAAAAACGAAGCAACATTGCCCCCAAATATTTATTTTCTCGTTATGTGCTATCAAAAAAATAGCTGTAACATTAATGAAGGTTCATGAGTTTTAAAGTGCTTTTGGGGCATTTAGACCTGCGCTTCGTGACCTTTTTTTACCAGCATGTGTAAGTGAAGGCGGCTCAACTTGAAAAACTCTTCAAATAATTTTGTAGAAGACACTTGAGTTACATTAAAGAAAACAAATAGTGTAGTAAATATAAATAAGTACGGTTGCCCAAAAAGTGTGTCGTCGAATCGTACAACGTATAGCTTATACGTTATTTCTACAATACAATAATGTTAATAGGTTTAAATTCAGGAATAATATAATATAATAGTCATAGTTCGTATTTCTTAATGTGTATGTATTCTCTGTAAATATTAGTATTGTTTTGATTTGGCCAATGACAACTCTTTGGGGTATTCTTCACTTTGTGTTTGGCGATACAACTGGTTTTTGGCCAATTCGAACTCCTCAGCCCGTAGCGCTCCATTGGACAACTGCAATTTCTTAGTTTTGGCTTTAAGGTTTCTAACATACTTGATCACAAAGGCTTGAGTCCGATCTAGCCTGATCCACTTGGAAAATCGTCATGGATTAATAAGACTGGCAGGCTGAAGGACAGTGTACTTTAACTGCAGAAGTTGAGCGGCGATCGTCTGCAATGTCTCCACACGGTAAGGAAGGGCCTGCAAACCATCGACTGTTTGGAGAAAAAAACCGCGATTTTTACCATTTAATGGCTTAGTCAGCTATATTTAACTTGGTTGGAATCCATCTCCATTCCTTTATTTTTGTTCTTTCTAGGATCTCGCCCACTCTGAATGCTATAAACTGACGATATTTGCGCTGATCTGAGTGTAACCAACTGAGTACAGTCTTTGAGTCTGACCATAGAAACCGTAAGTGTATAGGTAAATTGTGACTTGTGCTGATGTTGTTTGCAAGTCGGGATCCTAAAACCGCAGCCTGAAGTTCGAGCCTGGGTATAAACATCGGTTGTTGAGGGGCAACTTTTGTTTTGGCGAAGATGCCATTTCTCGTAAAGGTGATCGTGGATTTGTTCATCCCAATCGATTGCAGCACGCCAGACTTCTTGAAGGAGAATTTTAACATACACCATAAAGAACGAGAGGAACCCCAATGGGTCAAAGATCAGCATCAATATGTTTGTTACGCCAGCTCTTGCGTGAATGTTCTTGACATCTTTGGTGAGTTTGATAGCTTCATCCACAGAATCCCCGCTATCCAAAAGGTCGTCAACATAGTGGTTTTTAATGATGGCTACTACTGCTCTTGGGAGCACTTCCGAGAATTTTTGTCCGTTCAGGTTTTTTATATATTGAGCGGAGTTTGGAGAACACGTAGCTCCAAATGTCATGACTCTCATGATGTAAACATCGAGGGCAGCGCCTGGTTCATCGCGCCACAGAAATCGTTGGGAATTGTGGTCGTCGGATCGAATGCTATCTTGGTGGATCATTTCTCGTATGTCACCGCAGATAGCTACTTTCCGTTGACGAAATCTGTAAAGAACTCCAGGTAGTGACACAATTTGGTCTGGTCCTCTAAGCAGCATAGAGTTAAGTGATAGGTCAACGACTTTAGCTGCGGCGTCTCATAAAAGTCGATTTTTTCCTGGTTGGTTTGGAGTGGAAACGGATAAGATGAGTAGGTACCAAGTACGAGAACAATTTGACGCTATCTTATGTGGTTCTAATTTTTTTGTTTATGACAACTGTTATGTTATGTTGTATATGTCCCAGCCGGACTTCTTCTTCATGCGTCAGCGCTGCTAACACCAATTATTGATTGGCGAAGTGCAGCTTAGGATTTAGGATCTGAGAAAGGGGAGACTAGGGTCTAAATAACAAAAATGTGTATAAAAATCACTACCTTAGGGGGTCAAATTTTACCATTTACAGGCCTGTCATTCCTCCATTTTTACTTGTTAACCTTATTTGAGGGCAAGCAGAACTAAAAGACCAATCATTCTCCGTCAACCCAATTTACATCCATTAGGTAGAAGTATGGCGCAAGAAATAAACGAAGTAATGTTAAGTTTTAATTATTATTTGTTACGCCAGTAAATAAAAAGCAATGGCGGTTTCTTTTAGCAGATTTAACAGTGGCGCTTACGGTCCATCTTTCTAAGACATAGTCTTCTGTTTACACATATACGTTTTTTTTTAATGTTAAGAATAGAAACTTCGACTAAAACAAGCGGTTTTAAATCTTCAAAGATAATAAAAAAGGTGGTTAATCTCAAGAGACTTAATCTCACGGCGATTGTGCAATATCGTCACCTTGTAATGCACAGTCTGATTGTGACTTATTGTCAGGATTTTTCGAGACGGTAAGTCTCTTGGGAATAAGTCACCAGTCAGCAAGTGCATTACTATATCTATTTTTCCTAGCGTTTATTCACATGCCAAGTGCGACTTATCGTCACGATTTTTTTCGTGACGTTAAGTCTCTTGAGAGGAAGGCCTGCATTTAATATAGATTGTGAGGAAAGGGAAATTTGTTTTTTTAAATAGCCTTACGTATTTACAGCCTTTAAGTTTTTGGTAGTTTTTGGGCTCCCATGACGAAAATGTTCAATTTCGAGTGAGTCAGCCAACCACAAACTAATAATTGATTTTTTTAAATTAATTTAAGTTGAGCCGATTTTTGCCTGGTTATCTATCTATAAATCGTATTTTTTCGCAAATTTGGAGGCCCACTTCTAAAATTCCGCGGCCCATCAGCGGATCGCGCCCCTCACTTCGGTAACCGCTGATCTAAACCTTCTGTCCCAATGCCATATGAGTAATAAATAATTCGTGGGCCAATACAAATTTTAGCATAATGCACAAAATGCTTAACGTATATTATACAAGTTATTTATATCTATAGGAAACTAGTAAACATTTAAATCCCTTGAATAATAATTTATAGCAATTTATATCAATTTCCACAAATCACCTTTCCCAGAAAATTCACTCCACTACTATGTATAGCACACACGAGATACAAATTGTAAATATTATACTATATATATATACTATAATTTAGTTTACCCCATATGTAGTACACATGCAGCGCACACAGCATCAAATTTGCATGTGCACACAAAATCTTGGCACTTTATATAGGTAAACCTTATACGGCAATAAAGTCTAATGTGCCGTGCTTCGTCGTGGCAACACGGCATGCACTCTGCGCCCCCACCACCAGCGCCACCGCCGTGCATGCATGCGCACATTGCACATGCCCAACCGCACGCGAGGGTGGGCTGTGCGGCGCGGTGCGGTGGGCGAACTGCAGCCTTTCGTACTTTAATAAATTCATGGTTTTCCGTTATTATTTATATTATACGTATACATTACATATTATATTTTATGACTGTGCCTGTGTGCACATTTAAGTATGTAGCGTCTATACAAGGACATATATAGAGTACAATATACATTTTCATTTGGACAAAAAGGATGTATCTAGACATATTCCAGTGAGGCGAGACTGCAAGGACGCGTCCCCCACTCTCTTTATTTTGGGTATAATAATTATAATTTAGATATAAAATCGCATGAGAATCTAAAGTACACAATAGCACAACATGATACAGAAAGCGTCCGTGTTTTAATGTGTATATACGCATAAGGACATCACAACCAGCGGCAGCATTCCGCCCCCGCTCCCGGAGAACCACAATTTAATGAGCAGGCGTCACTCTTAACAGTTGTTGGTGTATCATCACTTCCGGACTGGAAGTGGTGCCTGCGGTGATGGTGGTGGTGGTGGCTGGAGATGCAGTCGTGTTCCTGCTGCTGTAGAGTTTGCTTTTCGTCGTCGTGGGCGGCACAGCGTCCGGATCAACGGTGTCCGACAGTATGACCCGCACGTATCGGGCCGACTTCCACCATCTGCAAAGGGAGTGAATATTAATTATAGTTATATTTAGTCAATTGAATAGTATACAGTATAAGTATAACAGATGCAATCCACGTGTGAAATCGCATATCGTTGTATAGGAAGACCGGAAGTGAGGTTTTATTTATTTGGTTTTTGTTATTTTAATTATATATTTTGTTTATATCTCTTTTGTAACTCAGTATTTCTGTAAGTTTTGTAGATTGATTAGCTTGATACAAGTTGACATTATAAATCAATTATATTCCATATCACGCAGTGATCAAGGAAACAAGCACAACTACCAAACTACGCGAAGTTTTTGATGCGTCGAGGAAAAACAGTAACGGTCTCTCACTAAATGATCAAATGTACATTGGCCCTAGATTACAGGACGATCTTACATCTATTTTATTGCGCTGGAGAAAATACGCAATTGTCTTTTGTGCAGATGTA